>VZSG01001037.1:37910-48079 GCA_013398315.1 Nothoprocta pentlandii | reverse complement strand
CTATTACATAAACATGATTTTCTTTTTGCATTTTCTCCTACCATTGGACACAATGCTCTGCATCCTTGGAAAATAGGCATTAACTGGGAGGATGCGGCTGCAGGACTGGGACTTAAGTGAAACAGAAGTTAAATCAGTCCTGCAAAAACAGCAATGTGAGAACAGCTTATTTATCTCTCCTTCTGCTTTTATCAATGTGCAATGGGCACAAACTGAAACACAGGAAGTTCCATCTGAGCATAAGGAAAAAGTTTTTACTGTGAGGGTAACTGAGCACTGGAACACGTTGCCCAGAGAGGTCGTGGAATCTCCATCCTTGGAAATCCTCAAAAGCCACCTGGAAAAAGCCCTGGGCAACGTGCTCTAGGTGACCCTGCCTGAGCAGGAGGCAGGTTGGACGAGATGATTTCCAAAGGTCCCTTCCAACCTCAGCTGTTCTGTGATTCTGTAATTTTTGGATGCATATTTTGTGGAGGAGTTAGGCGGAGAGAGTGAGAAGCAGATACAAGAAAGCTACCCATATGACATGGGAATCCTGTTAAAATGTTAAAAATGTTTCACAGAAAGTTTACTAGTTGGATTCCTCAAAGCAGTCCATAGGAATCTCTGTAACACGTTTCATGAGGCTGTACATTTAAAGTATACATTTACCCTAGGAAAACAGTTAAAGATGTAGGGATATTACTTTTTAATCAAATTATTTAAAACACTATACAACCCTTATTATCTAAACAAAACTCAAGACATGGTTCACCACTAGTCAGAAGGGAAGAGACTAACAGTTAATTAGTAACTAATCTCACTCAGCACTCTGCTTAGTCTAATTTGATCCCAAGATATGCGTGATGAATCAGGCTGCCATTTGGGTTTGATTTCAAAGCTAGGTGGGAGGGGGGAACACCTCAGATTACAGGCCACAATTCACAGCACTATGCAAGCCTAGGGTCAGTGACCCCATTAAAGAAAAAACAACTAGCCAGCCCGACTGTACCTGCATCCCCTGCGTGTAGCCTAGAGAAGGGGGTCCATAGTCATTTAGAAGTTGCCTGTACTGCGCGGAGGTTGCCATGCTTGTGGAGGGGGAATGGACACTCCCAGCTGCAGAAAGAAAAGGGAAAAAAAAAAATATATATATATATATATATATCAGTTACTATCCAGAGGTGGATTAGCTGTTGCTCTGGGACACATGCTAAAGAGCTCCTCTCTTTTCTAAAGCCCCAACCTCTCACCTCGTTCAGAGCACACTAGCACCATTTCAGAGTCACGCTGTTTGCTAGGAAGAGAACAGTTAAATTAACACTTCTCTCATGTTTGCTGTACATTTGAAAATAGCACAGCCTGCAACATTATCAGTGCAAATTGTTTGCCTAAAAGTGAAACAGAGTGTAACATGACAGGTTGTTCTGCCTAGACAAACTGTAAATATTAAGGAGCCCTATTTTTGCATATATACATTCCACATAGATGAGTCTAATGTGCTGTGCTATTTTTACCTTTTCAGTGCAAGTTATCTGAAAGCAATTTTGCAACTTAAAGGTGTCATCACACGGTCAGTGCAAGTTACCCACAACACTATTTCCAGCTGATGCCAAAACTATTCATAGGGGGCAGTCAGATGAGGTACATCAGATCTGCTGCTCATTGTGAAACTTTGGAGTTGAAGAGTTGCTACCATTTATTCCTCTTTTTATGACGTCAAACATTTTTAGCCAGACAGACCATACCGCACAATTAAGCTAAACGAAAAATAGCATCACTTTTGGTTAAGGTTACATGTTCTAACATTATAAAAGTTCATATTTGCATTATATTCAGATCGAGGGGGTTTCCAGTCAGCTAAAAGTTATACAGACAGACTCTAATGTGACCTCCTAAAAAATGGCTCAAAAATTGAGGATTCAAAAAACTTCCCCCTCCTCACAAACAGAGTTTTTCAACATAGGAAATTGGGGCTGGGAAACTTCAAAACAGCCCTTTGGTTTTTCAGAGAGGGCCTGATTATGCTGCCCACTTATCAACTGTGTTGCAAGACCCGCCGGTTGTGGATTGCACACTCGGAGCTGAGGGATCATTGCACCATTCGACTTAAGCAGCTCTGTTCCCCTCTTGCAGTTGCAGTGTCCCTGCATCCACTGCTGCTGCCTTCGCCTGCAGGCAGCAGACACAGCCTGGCTGCTCTCTGAAAAATCCTTTCCCTTACAAACTCCTTTGCTGAAATTCCCCACTGTCTTCCCACACGCAAAACAGATTTTACCAGACTTTGAATTTAAATTAAACTGAAGCTAAAAGTCAGCGGCACTCAAAACTGTGTAAATCATTGTTTTCGCTTTAAAGTTGCAGGTGATTTCATTCAGATTTTCCATCATGACAAAGAGAGAATCAAAAAGCCAGCAGTTACACCATAAAAGCAAGGCTAAACACAGTGGGACAGGGACTCCCCAGGCTCCTCAGTTGGGAAATCTCCTTCCACTTTAGGATTAATCACAGGGTATATCATCATGGTGTCATCTTCACTGCAAAAGAGAGCATGTTTTTAATTCTAACTAGCTCACTAGTGAAAAATTAGTGATGGTTACATGGGATGATCAGCAGGCCACCTAAAAATGTAAAGTTTTTCCTTCGTCTTTAATTAACCTGCTACATTTTATGCTACTACAAGATGCATTTCCATTACTCGGGTTTCACACGGAGTTAATTATCACAGTTTGCTAAAGCATAGTAAAAACAAAACAAAAAAAAAAAAAAAAAAAAAAAAAAAAAAAAAAAAAAAAAAAAAAAAAAAAAAAAAAAAAAAAAAAAAAAAAAAACAAAACAAAAAAGCACAGAAAACACCCATAGAGCACAGTTCCCGTGCTGTGAGGGAACGAGGGAGTTGTCAGCTACATTTTCAATTAGTTCATTACATTATGAACATTCAATTAGTTCATTATCAGCTCTGAATATGTGAACAATTGCAAGATTGCTGTATGTACAGCACAATCAATATTTCCGGTCTAGACAATTGAATCCCGACAGTTATCAAACATGACGCAACAGCGAACTGCATCTTCCTCCAAGGAATTCAAAATGCTTTAAAAACACTAATGAGTGCCTTGCATTGCAAGGTAGGAAGGTTTAATTACCTCAATTAAATTAAAAAAAAAAAAAAAAAAAGACTTGAGCAACTTTTCCTCATGTATAATAAAACAAAAGAAGCCCTGTCCTGTATGGACTTGTTCCTAAACAGTTACTGCAGGCAGTGCCCCATACATACACATAGGACCTGGGAGCTCCCAGCAGTGCAGAACCAAGGGAAGGACTTGGACAGGAATCCTGCTCTGCTTACAGACAAACCTGAGCTGCAGCCCACGGTAAACAGGCAAACAAGATCAATCACCACCACTCTATCAGTTAATGATAATATAGTGCAGATACTCTATCGATTGCTGCAGATTATGTTGATTTAAACAACGACACATTCTTGTAGGAAGATAAGCCAAGGAATGTCTAGATAAGAAGGAGAACTTCCAGGCACGTGATGTGTGGCAAGACAAAGCAGCAAAGCCAGGGGCTGGCCAGGAAAGTTTCACAGACGGGAAAGCCAGTGCCACTGCAGTGGCCACGAGTCGGTCCCAGCATGGGAGCTGGATCCCAGCAGCGACTGAATTAACACCGAATTACACCAACAAACAAGGAGAAACTTTCAGCAGACAACTATCCGGGAGGGCCCGCTGCTGCAGTTTGTGCTCTGATGCTGATTTAAATTAGCAATCAGATCAATAGCCTTGTCGCCTCAGCGGCCAGGGGTGCTGCATTGTCTACTTTACCCACAATATATGCAGAGCTGTGATGCAGACGCTAGAGGCCATTGCTGAGTACGGAATGCCCTGCCAAATGACAGATCGTGGTAACCATGGTGAGTTTACCCGTTTCTTTGCAGTCTGCATCAAAAATGTAATAAGACATAATGCCATGCGCCGACCACTTTATCAGCAGCAGCAGGCCCGGAGAACAAAGAAAAGGATTTGACTTGGCCGTGGTACCAGCCTCCACACAGCCGGGTCACAAGTTGCACCAGTCAAACTCAGCTGGAGGGAGGGAAAAAAAAAAAAGAGAGAGAGAAATCCTTGATTTCACCTCAATTTAAGATGATGCAATCATGAAAATGAAATTAATCACAGGGATATTAGTATCTCACAGGGTAATGGACCTTGAGCTTTTTGACCTGTCACTTTGTGCATTTATCTCCGGGAGGGTCCGTGGGTCTTGGATTACTATTACTCAATTAACCCAAAATTACATCTGCATGTCTGAGCATCCTGTATATCTCCGATGGAAAAGAAAGGAGAGAGAGGGGAGGGAAAAAAAAAAAGAAAAAAAAGAAAAAAAAGAAAGAGAGAACACCAGCTGCTACTATTATAGTTACTAAGAAAAATTAGGCCAAGTCTCACAGTCGAGACCCAGTCAGAAAATCAGTTTGATGAGGAGGTATTCACTAGAAAGAAAAAAAAGGCAGGGGAGAGATCTGAACTGAGGCTTGCTTTCTCATGCTAAAATAACAATGGAGACAAGACAGTTAAGAATCAGCAGAACCGAAAAAGGAGTGTGTTTGGTAGTGAACTTCAGTGAGACTCTGTATTACATCCTAAATTGTCTTAGTGCTTGCTGTTATTTAAAACCTAAATTAATACACACACTTTCCTCCCTCCACTTTCCCAATTAAATGTACACAAAGCCTTTTATTAACCATTTATGCCTGTGCCAACAATATCGCCATTTCTGTATTCAAGCAGACTCTCAAAAGCATTTTTTCCCCACAGAAATAAAGTGATTTTTAAATAATATTATGCTTTATTAATCATGGGGATCTAGCAATACAATGAAAAGAAATAAGATTTTTGCATCAAAACCTCCTCCTTCCAGTGGTCTCTCTGAGCCCCAATTAACACTCTGGCAGACAAAGGAACTAAAAATCCAGCTTTACATCCCTAAACTCCCACTGACCACAAATCTTCCCATTAATTTCTGATAGGAGCTGAATGGATCAGTACAAACCTCCTCTACCGTCTCGAAGCCTGAGCAGCGATACCAATTTGCTGGTCTGAGTTTTAATTCCTAAATCTGTTGTCGTTGCCTGCTGGAAATAAAATAAAATGAAAAGGCAGCTCACTAGAACCCTGTGCACCCCACAAGGAAGCGGTGGGAGCGGGAACACCGGGAGATTCCTACCGGATTCACTTCAGGTGGGGGTCATGAGATCCATGCAGCTTAATTTTTACCCCGTTTTACTCTCACAAGCAGCAAAATTCTATCAGTAATAGTTACTAAACTCACTGAGTTATATCTGCAGAATTGACTTAGGTGAGTAAAGAAATAACCCCACTGGATCTGTGTTCCTCTGCTACCCTGTACTTGGCAAGATGCTGCAAAACTTGGGTATGTGAATTCCTGCCATTTTACCAACCCTTTGTATACATGAATATGATCTTACATAAGGCAGGGTCTCTGCAGCCAGGATTTTCTCCAAGGTGCACGGCATAGCCCATGGAATCTCACTGCTTCTCCTTGTATTTGGCACTCACTTCAGGCTGAAGCTGCTTGCACCAGGAAAGCTGTTTCCATTTTGATGGGGAGCACTTGTCAGCTCTTTATACGGAGCCCTGTGCTGGAGGTTGCTGCCTCTGCCACCCAACTCGAACACATTCCTCAGCTGCTTCAAACAATTGGCATTTGATTCCTGGGAGGATCCAGGAGTACGAGACAACCAGGCTGGAATATTTTAAGTGGGAGAATGTAATTTCTGTTCTGAACTGGGAAACTTTGTAATGAAACATATGAGGAACATTCACATGGGCTGCTCTGCCAGCTGCATTACGGGGCAAACTTCCCCCAGTGAAGGAGGAGGTAATATCTCAGACCAGACGTTTCTGTGGTATTTGAACCCAGCCTGAATCACAGGTACACCACTCTGGCTCACTAGGAGAGGGCTTAATTCCTCAGCCCTCTACACACTTTGGCTTGATTTCAGCAAGAACTCCCTGCAATCCATGGGACACTCCATGCGTGTCTACACAAGCGGATCCACCGCAGCGCCAAGCAACACGCCGAGCTGCTCGAGAGCTGCCAGCCCAGAGCTCAAACACCGGCAGCCCCGATTCTCCCCAACCCTCCCATAAACTTCCCTTTAAAATAATACACCCCGCTCTCGCTTTGCACAAAACATTCCTTCTAGCGCTGGCTGCGAAAGTCAAACTTTCACCCAACTTTGTTTCCCCCCTCAAACAGCCCTCCTTATGGTAGAAACAGACCTTTCTTTGAATTAAACTATTTCCTTTCCAAATGAAAAAAAAAAGAAGAAAAAGAAAACCTAGTGCACACACACACAAATACTTTCTCAAGAACTAGGGCATTCTTTATCGTAACAGCCAGGGGCCTTGCTCTTTTGATCTGTAATACTCTGGACCTTTCCTCTAGTACTGTTTTTCCATTTAAACCTTCCATGTGGATAACAGTTGTACTTTATATCTCCTCTTTCCCTCCTGCTTCTTAATAATCAGAAAAAAAAAAAGACAGTTACTGGCTTCCACACCTTCTTCTTTTCTATCTTACAATACAAGCTATTTCTACATCATAACTTATTTGACACAACCAGAATGGATCAGAATGTCACAGTACATTTACAGCACATGCATTTGGGGTGCAGCTTCAGGCTAGATTCAGTCTGGCCCCCTGGACTGGGTGTCCCCCCCACAGATGTGGTTCAAAGGTGCCTGATCTTCAGTTTAGACTCTTAGGCTCCATTAAGAGATGCAGCATCAGTGCTGTATATCCAGAGCAGAGCTTCTGGTTTAGTTTTATCCAAAAATCAAGTTAACATGAACCAAAACTGCTCTGCAACTGAACCAGCACACTATGTGGTTCAGTACAGTATGGAAACCATACTATAGCAAACAGCCATGAAACACAGCCAAAAAGGCCAATTTTCTAAGTAGCCAAGCAAGTTTCCTTGAAAATAGTAACCTCTGAAACAGGCTCAAGTGCTTCTTCTCAAATCATTTTTAACTTGACATAGACTCCAAACAAGCAGGGAACCAGCACTGTATCACATGTCAAATGCAGGGACAGTCATAAGACCACCTGTGTGAAGTGCTTGAATTCAAAGAGATGAGAAGAAAAGCCCACAAAGTAAAATTTCAGTTTACACTGAGTGGAAAAGAGGGGAAGCGTGAGCTGTACTCCTTGAAAGTCACCCACCCTGACAATGCACAAAACACCTTGCTCTCCGCATGGCATTGAACGAGCATTCTCAACACTTCTCCCACTCCAAAAAACAACCCCTCAGTTAAGGAAAATGCCAAAAATGCTGTCTCAGTAGAGGGCAACAAGGAAGCCATTTGCTCATGCAATTCTGCACTGCTGTGCATGAGGAGTGTCCTCGTGTGCTGACTATCGTCTCCCAGGACCAAAGGGAAACTGGTCTCTCCAGTTCTAAGCTCAAAGCCCAGTTAGCAAAACTCTCTCCGGTTTACCTCTCAGCAAGAACTTGCTCTTTTCACCAAGAAAATCCTGGTCTCTGCAAAATGTGGCAGGTGCACCGAGAGTCCTACTGGTCCCCAGCTGTTGTACAGATCACCACTTGTTAATGCGGAGCCAAGATGCAGCTCCCCCCTTGTCACAGTCTGCTGAAATTTGTGTCTCCAGATCCTATATACAAAAGACTGAAAACTTTACTACAGGAACAGTGTTTTGTCTTCAAAGCTGACATTTCTGTGGGAATCACAATGAAACCAAATTAAAAACTCCCAAGCTGCTTCCACTGCTGTCCGCACCTTACAACTATTATTCTCAGATGCTGTGTTTGCTCTGAACAAAATAGCAATAGTGGTGAACGTCCACAACAGGGCCAGAACGTGCCCAAAAAGTGGGGGGAAAGACAAATCACAGTCTCCTTAGGGAGACTATGGGCAAAGCACAGCAAGCGTGCCTGCAGGTCCCTGCCCTGGGCATCCCACTGACCTGGGCACGGGTGAAGAGGCGCAGGCAGCAGGGACCAGCCGCTGCCGGGACCGTGGGTTCCCCTTCCTCCAGACTGGTGCGAGGCAGAGGAGCACTGGGCGCCTCCAGCCTCCTGAGTCACTTGTGGAATAATTGCATTTTCCTCACCCAGAGTCATCCTCAGATCTGCTGACAGCCCCACGGAGGCTACTACTCACTTCCTCCCCTCCAAGCACCCCCCCTTTCCCAGGATTTCATCCCGGGTCTTTTGAGTCCCGCTCTCGCATGGGAGCGTGTCTGGATCACTGTCACCCACCGACCACAACTGATCGATCCCACCAAGCCACTCGCTGAGGGCAGATGCAACGTGACTTTGCCTAAACTTGCAGGGAGGTCACTCTGCAGCAAGGACAGGGTTTCCTTCAGGTGGAGCCGGGCTGCCATCGCCTTCCCAATTTCTCCTGCACCAGCAGCCCTGCAGTGCAGAGAAGCAGCATTATCTCCCAGAGGAAAATCCCCGCGGGATCCACAGCTGGCCAGAGCCCTTCTGTCAGCTGAGCCCAAAATACTCCGCATTCACACGGAGAGGCTTCTGCAGGGCTGATCTCGGGCCAAAAGGGACAGATTTCCTGTTTTCCTCTCCTCTGCAGGACGGGGGAGTGGGGGTGGGGTTCCTTCACCCCAGGTTTGGAAGCAAACCCCGGATTTCTCCTTTTGGCCGGTGGCATTTAATTTAGGCACAATAGAGGAGCGACCTCCTCCAACTCAGATTTAAGCTCCAGCGAGGAGGGGGCCATTTGCAGGCATATCAGCGCGAACGCGATATGTGCAACTGCAAGGACTGCTTTGTCTAACTCCCTTGGCCTTAGGCCACGGTGCTGGCAATACCACGAGCTAGAGGAAGAGCTGGTGCGTGAGGATAATGGCAGAAGACAGGGAGGGAAGGGAGAGCCCATTTTGGATTCTGAGGAAGACGGTCGTTCATTGAGAAGATCCTGGGGGTTTTTAGGGTGATCTGAGCTCGGAAGACAGGACAAGTTAGGCAGTCCCAGCATGACGGCAAACTGCTGCTAACTTGCTAATAAGGGGGAGAAAAATAAAACATTTTTAAAAAAAGGGGGAAAAAAAGGAAAAAAAAGAAGAAAAGGAAGGAAAGGTAAAACTACATGACAATCTAAGATCCCGATCGCAGCCGGAGCGTTAGAGCGCCCGGAGACACGGCAGCAGGAGCTGCGGAGCGAGAAGTTCTGCCCTCGCTGCTTTGTGCGCGGCGCCGGAGCGGGATCCCGCAGCCCTCCCTCGCGGCAGCCGCACTCGGATCCCCCCGGCACCACCGGCTCCCCACCCCCACGCACCACCACAAAATGCCACCTTTGTTTCCCCTGCAATTTTACGGCTGTTCCAGAGAGCGAGACGCAGGTTCTCCTGGAAGAAACGTCTCCCCTACCGGGCGTTCTGTGGAGGTTTTTTCTTTTTGGTGACATTTCTGCTTTTTGTCATAAATCCTGGCGCATCCTCTGCTTCCCGCCCCGCTGGGAAGCAGCGCTGGGGCGCAGGGCTCTCCCCACACGTGCCGAGTTTCCCCACGCGCCGCCCCAGGGACTCAGCTCCCCACAGGACCGGAGCTCCCTGCACGTCCGAGTCGGAGGCACCTCTGCTCCGTCACCGTCTGCGGCTGGATCCTTACAGCGACTGCAGCCCTCCGGGTAGCGAGGGCAGGGGTGCATCTCTTTAACCCCCTTCATCCCCCCATTCCCCAGGATCACCCCCAAACGGTGCTGCAAAACCCCTGAGGCTGATTTAACCTCTCCCTCCCGACCCAAACAGCAAAACTTTCCCTTCTCCCACCATCAGTCCTGTTTCTGCCTGCAAATCGCCTGGTGCCAGCCCTGCAGGCTGGAGATGAGGGAAAGGAAGACAGGAATACGATCCTTTTTTTTTTTTCCCTCCTTCCAAGTCAGAACCAACTTCTCCATTTTGGTTCTGTTTTAACACCAGCCGGGGCGCACGGGGTAGTGAGATCTGCCCCGAACATCCCACAGCAAATTCCCCGCCACGGCTTTTGTTCGGACTTCTCCCGTCTGAACCCCGAGACGAGGACCCACTTTCACAGCCAACACTTCCCTGCAAGTAAAACCGCCCGCTGGCTGTTACCTCGGCAGGGGAAATAAATCAAAGAAAGGGGATTTTTT
>VZSG01001037.1:0-36901 GCA_013398315.1 Nothoprocta pentlandii | reverse complement strand
GGGGGCCGCCAGGGCGGGAAGGGAGGCGGCGGCGGGCGGCGCGCGCCCTCCGTGAGGGGACGGCGGGGGAGGGACGGGCGGGTCGGGGAAGGGGAGGGCGGTTTCATTCGCTTCCCAAAGTTTGGGCTCAACTTCGGGGGAAAACGGGAGCGGCGGGAGGCCCCGCAGGGCGCCCCTCGCCTCTCCCTGGCGCCGTTTGAACGCCGCCCGGCCGGGAGGGGACATACCTGTTGATCGCTGCCCGCGCCCACCCCGCGACTTTAACGGGAATCTGCTCATGCCACGAAGGGGAAAATAAAAACCTACCTTACCTACCTACCTACCTACCTATCTATCTATCTATCTATCTATCTATCTATCTATCTATCTATCTATCTATCTATCTATCTATCTATCTAAAACCGCTCGTTTCGGCTTGCTGGAAGCACGAAGGTTCGTAGTGGATGGCGGCAATGGCGGGACTGAAAGAAAGAAGTGCATGGAAACCCAGCTGATGAACGACTCGTTTTCTCCTTGCGGCAAAATGTGCCCCCTCTCTTCATATTCACCCCCCAAAAATAATTATTTCTGAGTTTTAACGCCCTCTCCAAAATTCATCCTTGTTGCTGTGAGACCCTTGGCTGTGCTTGCTCCCTAAGTGTGCCCATGTTCACTTTTGTGGGTTTTGCCCTCTTTCTCTAGATTTATGCCCATGTGGCCACCCCAACACACATTTTGCTGGGAAATCCCACTGGGATCAGGGAAGCATTGGGATATATGTCCCACGATGTTACTGGTGCCACGGACTTGAGCATGGCCGGCTCCGTTGCATTTTATCCATGTTCCTCATGCCCAGCTCCAGCTCTCATCCCAATGGCACAAACCACCCTTGCAACAACCACTGGGTGCTCTGGCTGGCCAGTGCCTCCGGCACGGGGTTATCTGCTCAACAACAGCGTTTCCACACTGGTACACGAAGCTTTAACTGCGTAATTCCCCTCAGCATCCCGAAAGATTACAAATGCCACACTTTGCCACACTTTGCATCCCAAAAACTCGCTGGTGGGATGCGCTGCTCTGCTGCGCGGGTTTTCCATTGCTCCGGCTCTGTCCACAGGAACAGAGAGCCGGGGCGCGGTGGGAGCGCTCAGAGCTGGCCCCATTTCTCCTGGCTTTGCACCAGCTCCACAAAACTGCTCTTGGGACAGCGCTGAGGGTAACAAGACCCCCAGAGTTTTGCTTCAGCTTTATAATGACACAAACAGGTGGTGTTTCTGTAGGAATTCTGTAGGTGGGAGGTTTAAGGGAACGGTCCAGCAAGGCCATCCCGACCAGCAACCCATGGGATCCCAGCAATGCCCGGATTTCTGTGTCTGCTCTGCCGGGTGACAACGCACAATCCCCGCTGCTGGTTTCATCTTCTCACTTCTGATGCCCTGAAACCCTTGGAGACCTGCACCTGGAGACCGCAAACCTGTCTCGTTCCTTGTCATCTTGGGTTAAATTAATGAAAAGAAGGAAAGATGGGACATCAAGACCCCAGCTTTTCCTGGTACAGCTCTGACGTATGCAAGACATTAAACTTGTGGATTAATTTCAGAGTAATTAATCACTGTCAAGTTTAATAAATGGAGTTGTGGGTGTCCTAGCTGTCCCCTGCTTGTCACAGAGATGAAAGGCACCTCGTCCCTTTCCCTGGAAGCAGTTTATATTTAAATAACCAGAAACATGCAGTCCTGAGCAGAAACCTCTTTGGGTGCAACTTTTAGCTGTTCCAAGCAGCCTTTCCCCTTCTCCCAGACAAACTTTTTCCCAGCCCAGCCCTGCTCCCTGATTTCCTTGGGTTCCTCCCAGATGCCATGTTATTATTGGGAGCGTCTTTCCCTCCCGGCCTTGCTTTCCTCCTCCTCCTCCTCTGGAGCCCTTTGTGCTGCTGCCAGTGCTGGTGCTGCCCGTGGGTTGCTGGGATGTTTCCCAGCTCCTTCCACCTCGGAGCGGGATGTGCTGCTCTGGCCTGTGCGAGAAGGGGAAGATCCAGGAGCTTGGAAGGTGCCGGAGGAGACGTGGGGTGTTTTGGGGCACACGCTGCCCTGCGTTCGCCTTTGCAGCCCCGGCCGGGGGTCTCGCTGGACCACTTAGAGCAGGAGGTTTCCAAGCTCCCAAGCTTCCAAGCAGAGCTCTTCCCTTTGGACTGGTTTCCTCTGCATCCTGGCCCTGGCACCAGTGTCGAAACCAACCCCATTCCAATGGAAAGGGGCATGGGGAGGATGCCGTCCCGCTCTGTGTGTTGAGAGGGGGTGAATGAAGCCGTGGAACCGCTCTGAGCGCGGAGGGAGCAGGAGGGCACCAGTGGGGCCGGATCCCAGCCATACCCCCATCCTTGCTGCTCCTGGAGCCGTGGTTCCCAACATGTGCATCTATCCAGCCCCATCCCGGCGGTTTTCCTGCAGGACTCTCCACTCGCCTGGGGTCTGGGCTCCCAGCGCCCTCCCAGCGCCGTGTCCTTGATGGTGGTGGAAGGTGCCCAGGAGGGCGCCCAGGGCCAGAGCGGGCGGCTCTCGGAGGAGCCCTGGAGCTGCGCTTTCATCCCAGCCCTGTTTGGGAAAGCTCCCGAACCTGTTCCATGGCCTGGAGCGCGGGAATGGGCTGCCGAGGCCAGCACTGTCCTGCCTGCCACTTCCCGGCCGGGCGCTGCCGCCGGCTGCCCTCTGCCCTCGCTAGCTTGGAGAAGGATCCAGTGCTCCCCAGTATCACCTTGAAGGATCACACTTGAAGGATCCAGTGCTCCCCAGTGTCACCCATCCCGGGAGCACTTCCCGAGGCTGCAGGCAGCTCGAGGCAAATGGTCCAGACCGCAGCTCCTCCGTGCCTGGGGCCTCATTGCAACACCGGCCTGGAAACCCAGTGGGAGCCAAGCCCTAATCCCGTTGGTGGTCATCGGAGCAAGGAAAGATGGAAGCGAAACCCAGGGATTGAAAATGGGAGGAAAGGACCATGGAGCTTCCAAGGGAGCAGAGCTGAGAGAAAGAGGAAGGGAGAAAGCCCAGGGAGGGCAGCCGCCGGGTAGCTCAGCCAGGCACAGCCTTTTTCCAGCACGAGGTTCACAAATCCACCACGTCCCGGTTCCTGCCCCATGGGATCGGGGAGGCTCCGCAGTGCGGGGCGGCATCATCCCGCTGCAGCCTCCGGTCTTCTCCATTGCCTCATCACTTCATCTCGGCTCCCACTGCCTCCAAACACCTCGGAGCAGGTCTCACCTTGGAGCAACACCATCAGCTGCACCCTGGTTTGTGACCTGATGGAGGAAACACGCTCCGCTCACCCAGTAAAGCCCTTTCTGTTTCGTGCCCTGAAATTCACTGTAAACGTAGCAGACACCGTCACTTCTGGCAGCTCATAAATGTGTGACGGGACATGGGGGACGGAACCTGGAAACAAGGCCTGGATTTGCAAGGCTAGAGGCCGTCAGCTCGCTAGCTACCCCTCTGGCATCTTTGAGGAGTAGCAAATACCTCTTTTAAAATAACTGCTCTCTTAAAGCATTTCTCTCTTGTTTACAGGGCACAGTAAGAGATTTCTGTTGTAGGAAAATGAAGAATTAAAATTCTGAGGTTTGGGCGTCTTAATTTATTGCTGAGAACTTGGCATCCCCACTTCTCCAGATTTGGGAAAAATGGGAATAACAGTCAGTACCAAGTGAATCACGAAAATAGGATTAATTAGCCTGTTTGTTGCAGACTATTCTCTTTACAAGGAAGATGTTTTCCAGTCTCTATACACTTTTATAAACTGTGCTTCCTTTTAGATTCCTATGGTTAATATTCAAAGGATGCCATTAATCTGTCCATAACTACCAATAAGTCCAGTTTAATTCCCCAGCAATATACCCTGCATCCCTTAAGAGGTTAAAGCTCCAGTTTTTGTAATTTATTTAAATAATAGTAATAATATGAGAAAGATGCTTGCGTTATTGCAACATGACTTCTAATAGCCTAAAGGATCCTGGAGACGCAGGGACAATGAACGAGCTTCACATGGGCAGAAACGCCGCTGAAAGGCACTGCAGATACAAACAACAAATGTGGGTAAATTCCACAATAGCAAACTAAAGGGGAGGGAGGGGAACACATAGTAGTAGGCAGTTTAATTTATTTAATATTATATTAAAAAGGGGAGGGGGAATAACAGGAACTCTGTAGAGGATTCCTTGTGTTCCGCAGCTGTGGTGGCTGGAGCAGGAGTCCCTTGGAGCTCTGCAGCCCCTGAGCTTTGCTGGGCGCCCACAGCTCGGTGCTGCCCGCGTTTGCAGGGGTGTCTGCCGTGAACCAGGTCCCTAGGGCTGGCAGACGCTTCCAGTCGGGATCAGCGACACGGGAGAACAGCCACGATCCGACCGCAGCGTTTCGCATCTCGAGGTTTCTGTCACATTGGACTGTTAAAGGTGTGGGGCAGGGGGTTGTTGTATGAATAACTAAAAAGCCAAATCAGGTGACTTGGCAAATAAAAACGCCATCGTGCGTCTGCAACGAACGTGGCGTTTCACCAAAGTCATCCTCTTCGCCCCCGAAAGGAGATGCATAAATACACATGCCATCAAAGGCGAGGAGGAACCTCTCTTTAGTGCTCCCGGTGCCGATCAAGGCAGGCGAACTGCTCCTCTGCGGGTCGTGTGGCTCCTTGAAGCCATGCCCCGAGCACGACCACGTTCAGAAACGCTCGTCAAAATCCGTGCCTACACAACGAAGCTCAAAGCCGGTGGATTCAGGACTCCAGCTCTTTTTCAAGCAGAGAGCCTTGGCTACATCTCCGTGTATTCCCAGATGGGCCAGGTGCTCCAGGCCCATCCCTTCTGGCCTCTCCTTGCAGCACCCAGGTTCTGTTCCTCTCCTGGAGGGAACGGGCAGCACCGGGCACGCGCACAGCACCAGGCGCCCTTGCTGCTCCAGCTCACGGTGATGGAAATCAATAACTGATCATCCTGATCTGGCCTGAGCTCAAACCTGGTCAGTTCTTGCTCCGGAAGCTTACTGGAGCCTCTAGTTTTGGAAAAGATTCTTCAGAAATAGCAGAGCCAATTAGACCAAAAAAAAAAAAAAAAACTGTTTTTTTATTCATCTGCCCATTCAGTAGAGCCTTTGAAAAGGAACCTGCCCTCACCATTGCAAGTGGAGCTCAGAAATACCAGGACTGCTGTTACTTTCTTCCTGCCGCTCCTGTTTTTCTCCACCGAGTTGTCCCTTTTGCTGCTCAGTAAAGGAGCAGCAAAGGAGACCAGGGCTCCAGCATCAGCCCTGGTGCATTCCCGTGTCTCCTCCTGCACTGGCGCCTGTTTGGGGCTGCCAAACTTCCCCGTTACCAGTTACCATCACTTGGAGCATCTCTATGCTGGGATTTTGGGAGAGGCCGTGGGCTGCAGCCGGCAGCGCGACCGGCGCTCCGGGACCTCCCCACACTTCCTTGCTCCGCTTCCCTGGACCAGGGGACGTGGCTGCCGCTTGTCCTGCTGCTCCGGCCGGGGAATTCGCAGAGCACAAGGGCCAGGGAGCGGCGCCCGGCCGCAGCCACAGGGCAAGGGCCGGTCCGGGCTACCGGCCCATGATTATTTTTAAGCACTAACTGGGAGAGGGACAATTCAAGGGATTTCCCATCCAACCCTTTGATCTAAATATTTGTGTTTTTATCAAAATGCCTCCTTTCCTCAAACGTAAGGAAATTCAAACTCCGCTCCTCCAGGTTTGCAGGGCAGGTCTCAGCTTTTCCGGGACACCTTCTGCTCCCACAGCAGCTTCCCTACCATCAACCAGCAGCCTCGCCAGAGCCCCTTGAAGAGCGTTAATGTTTGAGCTGCCTGGGGCAGCCCTGCCTTTACCTCCAGGTGCGGGCAAGTACCCTTGTCAACGTATTCAGTGGTAAAACTCTTGCTCTCCGTAACAAAGTCTTGCTGCAGGAGCTTATTAAATACATTAGTGGAGATATTACTAAATTGGATTTTTTTCTAGGGTTAATCTTAAAATCTAAAATGTGCTGAAAAGACTAAAGAAAAACATTATATTCCAATATTTCTCTCTGATACAAGCACTAAAAAGTGAATAGTACCAGTCACTGAAATGCATCAAGAATCATTTTCTCTCTGCAAAATGCATTAGACATTAAAAATGCAAAATAAAAACACAGGGCATCACAACAACCATGGAAGATGGGCAACTGATGGTTTTGAAATAAAATGACAACAACATATAGCATCTACAATGTATGCAGACATCCCTTGGAAGTTTTATATTTGCTACGTATATTTCAAAGTACACACAAACTGCCAGTTTAGAAAGTTGAGAAAATAGGATTACATCTTGGGAAGGTCATGAACAAACAAACAAAAAAGAATAAAAGAAAAAAAAACACACAAAAAACCAAGTTATTTACATTCAATAATTCAGTAGCCTTTAACATCTCTATATACATACATATTCTTTCTATATATGTACAGATGATGATGGGATCTGAACAAAACTTATTCCAGAGGCAAAAGAAAAATACAAAATTGTGGATAATTGACAAATGTTTACAGGTTGCAGGATTTTCTTCATTTACAAAGGAAGTATTTGCACACACGGACACAATGGGCATCTCTGGGGAATTATCAGTCCTTAGGAGAGGCATGTTGCTAAGAGCGCATTAGGAAAAAAATAAATGAAAATTTGCTGTGCAGAGCAGCCTTTGAGGTGAGCTACAATTGCATTTGCTCCTCAGGTGCATCTTAAGCATGGAATTGAAACTAGCTAACAGGTTGAACTTCAGACTCTTGAGCAGCTTTAAAAAGCCCTTTCCCCTCCATTCCCAACTCAATTAATATATATATAATATACATAGAAAATATTTAGCATCTTTCCCTTCCACAGAAAGCTTCCAGGGCTCCCTCAGCACAGAAGTTGCCACTATCCTACATCTAGCTTTGGCCATGATGAGACCTCTCTCTACATTTTGCATCTGCTTCAAACGGCAGTTTGTCTGGAGGAGCCCAGTGTCCCCCAAGTGACAGAACCAGGGGCTGAATATTGGTGCCTAGCCTGAGAAACTAGGACTATTGGTCTTGCTTTTACCCTCAGTGCAAGAAGATCCCAAACAGGGTTCCCTATCCCTGCATTTAGTTGTAGTCCTTAGCTCTGGTCTCCCCCGGTTTTGATCGGTTATCAATTCCAGCAGCCAAGGCAGAAATAAACTACTACCAAAATTGCAGCTGCAGTTCTTGCATGCAAAGTGCACAGCACTAATGACTTCCAGGAACCAAAGGCTGTAACATCAACGTTTCAAGAAGAAATAATAATAAAACGGGATTTTTTTTTTTTTGATGAAAGCCTTTAAGATGTTAGAGCCATGATGCAGATTTGTTAGTAAATGAATGACAAAACCGAGACACTGACAGCAGCAACAGGCAAAGGGAGCAAGTTGGGGGTGTCCTTACCAGAACAGGAAGCGTTTCGACAGATCTTCCCTCTAAGGAGGATTCCCTCCTTCTCCGAGGGAAGGCAACAAGTCCAGAGGAAGGTAAAAGGGTTTGAATTAGCAGTTTGTACCACAAGGCCCAGGACAGAGAGGTGTGGTTTGGTCACAGAATATTCAACATTTGCTCAATGCAAAGTTAGCACAATAGGCTGAGAAGAGCACTTTGTAATCGAAGTGTATTGAAATAGCCACTATACACAGCATTACTCTTGGAGTCTTACTACTCCTAGAACCAATTTGCTGAAGATCAAGGTTCAATTTACAATGTTACAGTCCAAGAGAGAAAGAAAAAGAAAAAATATGAAGTTCATTAAGGTAAGAGTTAGCTGTTGCAAGAGCCTGTTGCAACAGCAACCTGTCAAGGTATTTCTCCAGTTTCCCTTCCTTTTCCTGGACTGGATGCCAAATAAGCCCTGCTGGGGGGCACAACACACGAGCATCCTCGCCCACACACTGCTCCGGGCCCACGCTCCTGCGTGGGACAGCTCGGCTCACACGGTACCACGCGGCAGTCGGGGGAGCTCCCCTTCGCCACCAGAGTTATTAAAAGAAAAAGGAGAAAGCAAAGGAAGAGAAAAGCAAAGACATCTAGAACCCCTTTCACAGACATCAGACAGAAATGCAGCAGCTGCTACAGCAAGAGCAAGGAGGCCAACTTAGTCTGGAATTCCCATGTAGTCGTGAGTGTGTGTGGAAGTCGTCCCCGGGACCGTTTCAGACCGGGGTGCTGAGGAAAGCGGCCACTTGCCGCAGCCCTGAGCTCTGCCACTGCACTAGGGTGCTGGCACAGGCAGCGTTAACCAAGCTGCAGGCAAAGTCATCCACGCAGTGGAGTTTACTCCAGCCTGAAGTCCTGGAACTTCTGGCCCCTGTTACTCATGGAAAAAAAACTCCGTGACACTTGAATCTGGCTCACTAAACGTTTACAGAAGCGACACGTGCTGCAATGGATTACTGCACAAGTAAGGCTGCCAGGTGAACCTTACTTAACATGTGCATCAAGGTTTAACACAGTTTATCCCTTGCCTCATTAACCAGTTGAAGCATTTGGCCTGCAAGACAGAAGCCTGGTTAAAGCAGACTGGAACATGCCAAGTCCTGTTGAATTCCAATTGTACAAACTTGTTAGTTCTTTTGGAATACGGTGATTGCCTAAACAAGACTCCACTTCTTGTTAGTACAATAACTTTTATTTGACATCTACAAGATTGTTATCTTGTAGCTTTTTGGACAGGTTTATACAATCTCAATTTTTCAATAGTGCAACCTGTGCAAGCAAGAAATGACAAACATTGTCCTTCACTTTCTTATAAACATCTACTATTATAGGCAAAACAAAACTTACCCATATTATAGATAAGTGACTATTCACATTTGTACATTACAATTTCTTTTAAACAGCTCCAGATAAACTCTACAATGTCTTACAACATATTAAACAGTATTCAAGTTACTGGGTAACAGAAACAGCACATACAGCGGAACCCTCAAGTGTTTCCCATTCTCTAATTTACAGCTCAAGTAAGGTTTCATCTTACAAGTGACAAATTAAATTACATTAATGAAGTAAAAAATATAAGATTGTATGCGAGATGGAAGTGAATTTGCACTTAAGTTTCCGTAACCACCTCGGATTAAGGAAATGCTTCAATTTAAGGAAAAGAGGCATCCAGCCGTCTTCGTGGTACACATTAGGAATACCATTAATACGTTAAAAATGAACTAATTTTAATTTAAGATGTTTTATCACAAAAAGAACATGTTGTAGACTCAAATATATAACCCCCAGGAGAGAACCAGAAAAAAATGCAACGCCTGGGTATAAACACTATAAAAATGCAATAACCAATGCTGTACAACTAAGATTGTGTTTCTCTCTGAATTCCTGTTGTGTGTGTTTATCCTGTCCATGCCCGTTTCCAAAGACATGCACTGTCAAACAGAAACTGGGAAGGAACCTGAATGCATGATGTGCAACCTCTAGGTTTCATGCTTTTATAAACTTATAAATCGAAGAGAAAAACCCAATATATATTTTCTATATATATACTCAACACATGCATTCAAGGATATCTCCCACAGCAATGGCATTGATGCACTGCGTTAAACCCTGAGCACTGTATGACAAGATAAAAATAAAGCCTGCTTGGGGATTTTCAAGCATTTTCAAACAAATTGTGGTTTGTAGCTTAAAAGGCCAAAAGTAAAAGCAAACAGGAAGCACTACAGAGAGCATAAGGAAAGACAGATGCACCACCATAAACAACTGCTGGCTTTCAGTTCTACCAACCTTTTTAGATCTCTTTATTCCCGTAGTATTTGAGAGCACACAACCGAACTGAAAAAGTTATATTTCTTTGGAATCTGTCCCTGATTTTTATGCGAGTGATATGCTTTTACAGCCTTTTCCTCAAACACCAAAGTCAACACCTGTGGTGTGTCCTCTTATGCGTTGTTGAAATTGGTGATGCTTTGTGGGTGATGCTGCTGCCATATCTGCTGCTGCTGCACTGCAAGCTGTTGAGACTGGTCTGACGTGGACAGGAGGTTGACGAGGGGCGACACACAATTTGCAGGAATGATCAGACCTGAGGACAACAACAAATCACACGTTTCATACACATGCAAACAACTGGTTCATTAAAACTCGAGATTGATGACTCTATCATTTAATTTACGCAGTAGTCGGTAGTGACAATTTCTACCACAAGTCGAATCAAGCAAAACTACAAATTCTGCTTCTAAGAAAGAGACTTATCTTCACAAATCAGAAGATTTTATATCACGAAGTGTCAGGAAGTAGTAGTTATTTTCCCCTCAAAGACTGATTTATTCTTGCATCTTTGATGCAACATTAAGACCAGATCATAGCTATTTTTTGCTTTTCTAATCTGACAGAAGATACAAGAACATAAAAGCTTACACGCAGGGACAAGAGACCCTGGAACACCTTGTTTCAGCATCTTGATGTCACTGGAGTAGAAGTAGCCATGACCCTACATATGACACGAATACGTTTTTTTTTTTTCCCCCCAAGAAGAAAAACAGCAAGGAAGGATATAACAATCATCCTAGACTAGTGAACTTGAATCATACTTAGTCTATTGCAGACAAGTTGAACACAAGCAGAGAAAACAGACATTCTTTTGAAGATTCTTCCTTATTTAATCTGACTCTAGAAAAGCACCTTCACTACAGGGATTTGGGGATTTGTATTGTATTTATATCCCTGTACATTTGTACTCCTGCCCTCCCTCTGAAACATATACACACACTCCTTTTCTCTTGTAAGTGCAGAGTCTTCTACCCAAGACTCAAAATGGAGTGATTTGCAAGTTGCAAGATCCTTCCCCCACACTGGAATTAAGGAGCAGACCAGCCACTTACCTACAATCCTCTGTCCATCTTCTGTTCTTAGACGAACTATTTGCATTTTCACATTTGTACCACTGACAGAGGCTAGAACGCCTTCTACTTTTGTCCAGACGCTCAATACTGAACCACACAAGACATAGTAAGTTCGACAGCGGAGTCCCACTTCACAAACCAACCCCAAGCCTGCCTTCTTACAGTTGCCTCTCCTAAAGCAGGAGGGAAAAGATGAGTAAGAATGCTGAAGACAAAATATTCATTTCAATGAGACAAAGTTATTCTACACGTATTCAATGCAGTTCAGATTAAGTGCTCCGAGGACACAGGAAGATTAAGTTAACTTTACCCACAGTAACAAAATACTTCAAAAGTGAAAGCTTTAGGAAAGTGTTGGCCTATGTAGGAGCATATCTTCAAAAGGAAGAGACAGCTCTAAGCCAAAGTTACCACTGGTTCACATCACCTGAAAAATCTCAGTCTGTTGCATAACAAACTGGTATCTGATCAGTAGATTTCACTCTGGCAACAATTTGACACTTCAACCAGTTGGGCTGAACCAGCTGCACAGTTTTGAAAGACCCTTAAGAGAGATGTAAGTGCAGCTGTTTCTGAACATCTGATCTCTGCAGGAAGCTTAAGCACAACTATTTTTCCTCAAATAATAGCTGAACTATCTTATCACAAAAAAAAAAAAAAAGAAAAAAAAAAAAAAAAAAAACACACACCCACAAGACATCTACCATGAGATACTTTCAGGTCATTATATTTCTAAAGGAGAGAAATTTAGCATCAGAGCTCTTAATATATTAGAGCTTTAGGAGCAAGCACGTAACAATGTTTCCACTCAAAGGATGCAGCTTACTCATTTATCATGAGACTTCATTTTCCTTAAGTGAGAAACACAAGATTTCACAGGACTTACAGAAAACAGAAGCAATTAAACAAATTGTTTACCCAAAAGGTTTCAAAGCATTTATGTAGAGACAAATACTAACCAATAAGCATGGGTGCAGGTATCTGCAGAAGAATTATACTGTTCTAACCAGTGTGGCAGAGCATCTTCAGAAGGTACCTAAAAATTTAGGGGTTTGGGGAAGAATAAGAGTTGACAGGGAAAAAGGGGAAGAGAAATAAGGCGACGTGACAAAGAGCAACCATGACAAGATCTGCACAGTACAAAAACATCCCCCCCTGTCTATTTGGTCATTACAGTAAGACACAATTTTTGACTGTCCAAAAGAAACAAAATCTCACATAAGGATGAACAGAACGCTGGGAGAGAGCAGAACCCTCTCAATAACAGTATCAGATTCCAAGAACTTTTCCAGTAGTCAACCTAAGTTGTCAAGTTCTTAAAACATTTTAATGCTGTTATAAATTTAATAGAAGTGTCAGGTCTATTACCCGCCTCTAAAGAAAATAATCTGCTATTTGAGAAAACAGCAGCAAGCAGCTCTAAGCCTCCAGAATCGTTGCTTAGAATACACTGCACGTCACTGCTTCAAGAGCCTGTTGGCATGTCTTGCAAAAGGTTGACCTGCTCTTGCTAGATCCTTAAAGTAGATACATTTAATTCTATTTTCTTCTAAATTTAAAGGTAGTATAATTTCAAAGGTTACCTTCTTATATTTCTTTTTCAGGTCTGCACATGTTTCTAGCTTGAGCTGTTTCCCTGTATTTGGTCTGTACACTAAAAAAAGTTTCTTTTTAGGATTCACTTCTTTTACTAGAATAGCTGTTTTCTTGTTATTTCTTATCTGGAAAAGAAAAAAAAAAAAAAGGAATTTTAAGTTCAAGCATGCTAACAATATCTTCCTTAACTGATTCTATACTGTTTTCTTTGTAGGTTAACGGTGTGTATGTACTAAAAATAACTATAACGAGGGCAGCTTTAGAAGACTGCACTCACTAATCACCACCAGCATTTCACGTTTCCTTTATTATAAGGCATCCGTCTTCCTGATACATGTTTAAATAGAAGGTATTCATTTAGGCTGACAATTCCATCAATTTTTAATTGTTCAGAACTTACTTTCATATTAAGAGTTGAAAAAAAAAAATTAACATCAGTCCTAAAATGATATTGCTTAGTTTCGTAAAAAGCTTTTTAATGCTTGTAACTTCTACACCACGTTTTCATCAAAAAGATACATTTTATTTGGATAGGTCTAAAACAAGGTAGCTGAACATACTCTGAGAGGCAAAAATGTTACCTGTAGGGATAAATAAAAACCATCATCTGGTCCTGTCTGTTCCGCCCAGATCTTAGTTGCTTCCTCCCAAGACATTCCTCTCTCTACGCTGATCTAGAAGAGAAGCAGGGATGTTCACATAAGAGCACGCTTTGGAACAGTTATGGAAATAGAAACAGAACAACAACAACACTACTGCCCAGTGAAAGGCACAGAACTTACTCCTTGCTCAATAAAAGGAGTAAGCTCAGCTTACTGCAATGTTTTAAGAACTTAACAGCAACCAGAAGTTTATTAGTACAAAGACAAAATAACTTACTGTGTATAGCTCTACATGTCCAGAGGTGGAATATCCTGGAGTTAGAAACTTCTTAACATCTGCCTTCCTTACTTTCTCATCCCCAGAGCCCAAATCTTAAAAAGAAAGGATAGAGTTAATTCTGCTCTTTTCTCTTATGCAAGTACAAAAGCACAGGGAAATCACTCACTCACCTAGGATGCCCATATCATATCTTCCATTCTTTTTAGCATTTTGAATAACTGCATTTAGAGTATCAGAAAAATACTGGAATAAAGCATTCTGCTGATGTACTTCCATACCAAGAATTCTATTCAGAAATTTTCCTATATTGTTATAATCTTAAATAGAGGGAAAAGAAAAAAGTATATCAGGTTAAATAGAATAAGTTTAATGAAAACAAGCTTTCAGTCAGTTCTCAAAAAACAATATTCAAGTGCATTCTCTCCAAAGCAAGGAAAAATTGCAACTTCAATTCTCATGCTTAGGAACCACTAGCATTATTTTATAAGAGAACAAGTGATTTTCCTTAACAACATTCTGAAAACCCAGAAAAATAAACAAACAAAAAACCCAAATACCTTTATCGAGCGTTAGAATTCCAGATCTGTCTTCTACATTTATTAGGCCTACACCAATCAATCCCTGGCGAACATCTAAGAAAAGAGAAAAGGGAAAAAAAGTTAGACCACAGCTGCTTCACCATTTAAAAATCAATAACTAAAAAACAACAGCTAGTTCTTGAAACAAGATTTCTGAACAAATTCCAAAACTTCTGACCAACCCCTAATCACTTGTGATTTTTACCTGACGCTGATACGAAAAGTAGAACTTTGCCTTCTGTCCTTCCACAAAATAAATATGCACAAAACCCCGACAACCACACCAACACAGGTGAGAAAAGCTACTAATGGCACTACACATGAATACACAGGAGAAGGTTCTTACAACTGATAAAGGGAGAATTAAAAAAAACTTCATGTAATACTCTGACTAAAGACAGAAGGAACTCTTGTATTCTCCTCCACTGAAGACAGTTGTCAAAGTGACTCATCTAGACTTACCACTGCTCCAAACCACTTGAAATAGTCAAATATGCAGAACTTGACTTAAATTGAGGATTTTCATATACTTTGTCTCATACCCAAATTTCAACATCGACTGCAGTGCACAGGAACTACACCAAGTGAGTGCTGACCTGAGGCAGCTAACCAGTTTAAAAAAGTAGTAAGACTTTCTACCACCAAAGTTATTTGCATTTTGCACACAGAAGAATGATCCAAAGGCAGCAATTGCATCCAGTGAATTATACTTACCTTTAAAGAAGTCACCAGGAAAATCAGGAGGTGGAGAGACCATTGGGGAGTCTAAGTTCACAATGGATTTCATAACAATCTCTAAAGCATTTCTTCCATACTGCGTGAGAGAGAAAGTGTGTTCTTGAAAAGTGTGTTCTGTGTTTGTGCCTCAGTCCCAAGCACACATGTCAACAAGCACTTTTAGTTCACAGTAACGTACTTCTCTCTACCATTTAACAGTAAAATGGTGGAGATTACTTACTAGTTTTTCAGTTGTAAGCGACATTGCAAGTAAACAGCGTAGCTTTAACTTCTAATCACCAAATTCACCTTTTAATTGTGACTGAAAGGTCATATATCCTATGCTTAGGACTTAGATTTATACACCAAACTGTGCCTTCATTGGTTTGACAAACCAAAGTAGGATTGTTTTCTCACTAACTCAAAAAAACCCTACAACAGTTCACTGCAGATGAAGC
Source organism: Nothoprocta pentlandii (assembly GCA_013398315.1). Lineage (NCBI taxonomy): Eukaryota > Metazoa > Chordata > Aves > Tinamiformes > Tinamidae > Nothoprocta > Nothoprocta pentlandii. Next base: position 21,783 of record VZSG01001037.1, on the reverse strand, counting down.
AAACGTCTTCAGCAGACCATCTGTGATATAAGCACTATATAGCATGAACTTTCATTCAAAAAAATGCATCCCTCACCTTGTTGTCAAAATTGAATCTGCTGAGGTCTCGAGTTTCTGTAGCCCGTCTGTCACCATGAGTGAGGGCTCCCTGTTAAGACACACCTTTGTAATTAAATCCAATTAAAAAATATTTTAAAAACTGTGTTTTCTCAAATGAAGAATCAGATTTCTTGAAACTCACTTACCAAACTCTCCAGTCTTTTTGCAACTATAGATGCAAATCTTTGCTCTCCTGCCAACTCAGAAATTAGGAACACATACTCTGGAGCAGTTACTTGGTTGGATCTATGAGTTCTTCCTAGATAATTAAGTAGAAACACATTTATTAAATCTCATTTTACTGCACATTTCTAATGAAACATAACATCTCCAAACTGTTGCCAGTTAAGAAGTAGCTAGAACTTAATCCTGCTGAAAATAAGTTTGTGCTGGATATGCCACAACAGGAATGAGTACACAGATACTTAGTATTTGTGGCAACTTCATACAGTGGCTTCAAACACGGAACTTATTCAGTTAAGCCACACTGTAAAGTTTTGTTCATTACATTTCTTTTAAAATTATTGAAAGTTGGGTAAAGAAGATTGGAATAGTCCTCAAGAGGTTATTCAATCTTATTGTCCATAAATCAGCAGCAAGTTCAGTGCCACTGAATTTGCTGAAGATGTTTAAAATATATTTAATACATGTATTTACCAAATTGTTGTATTGCTCTATCCGCGCTCCACGGTAACTCCAGAGTCATATGAACTCTTCGTCTCTGATTCTTAGCTCTGCGATCTGCTTGCAGTGAGATACCAGAGCTGGCAGCCTCTGAGATTATGGCTATGTTCTTTTATTAAGAAAGAAATTGCTAGTTAGCACTAAATCCAAGATAAAGCTTCATTTTTCAGCAGGGAAAATATTAAATCCACAACTGCTACTGATATCGATTGGGAATACTATCACTATCATGTGGTCTTACTATCTCAAGGAGGGATTTGGAGGAGGAGGAGGATGGGGCACTCTGTCTTAGAAATGCTAATGAGAAGCAAAAGGAGTGGTCTTCATTTATCACCAACACCCTTCTGTGCACTGGAAAATGGCACTTTGCTGCAGTTTTGCCATTCCAAAGGGCAAATCTCTCTGATGTTGATGTTCTCTGAAGTAAAAAGGGGAGGGACAGCAGAGACTTGCTATGATAGCGAGGGACAGTATGAAAGTTACTGCTAATGCTGTACATGAAAGAATATACGGCCATTCTTCATATCTTTTGAAGTATACAAGTGTTCGGACTGCACATATGTCACTTAAATGTATTTCCATAAAGTACAGTAACAGATTAAAGAAGTTCCATGCAACAGCTACATTTACTCAAATTGCCCTCTTGTGGTAACACATCTTAAATGAACCACAGGGAAAGGCAGCAGACAAAACTGGCAAAAAAATCCTAGGAAAAAAGTCCCAGAAGATAAAAAACATGCAAACAAACCAGCAAAAATCACACACCACCTTTTATGCAACTCTACCATTACTCTATTTCATATTTTCCTTTCAGAGTGTATTTTAGAGGATAAAAGCTACCAGTCTCAGCGCATTACCTCTCTCAATCTTTGAGAAGGTAAACATCTCCCATTCTTTCCCTTCAGCCTCTCACTGAGCCTCTCCCCCACTCATAGCAGGCAGTGCTTTTCCCTTCCTCTCTTTTCTGTCACTTCATCTTGGTGGCAGAGATAAATCATCTATGTCTTTGATTACTGTGTATCTGCCTCGCAACAAATCAGTGTATGTTTAAAAGACTGTTTTGAAGAATGCCAGGTTTGGTACACACGCGCACTCACTTCAAAAAGAAATGGGTCAAAACCTTAAGAGTTAGCTTCCTTGCCCTCCAGAGCTACAACCTGGCTTTTTAAAGTATACTGCAAACACTTGCTAGACAGGGCTACTACAAGTACAGGCTTCAATAAAATACCCAACAGTGAATAGCAAGTCCTCTTTCCTAGCCCTTCCTTCTTGGATTTAAGTTGCTGCGAGATAATGGTGGAGTCAAAACCTGAACAATTTAAACTGTCAGTCAATGCTATGTCACCTGGGAAGTTTTGCTAAATCGTGCCCCAGGAATTACCTTATCTCCATCCATGAACCTCTGCTTCTCTGTGATGTTAAGAATTTCAACGGGCACATCAAGTTCAGATCTTGATTCATAAGATATACTGCCATCATCATTGCTTACAACTCTCCCTTTGCGGCCTGTCATCTTTAAAATAGGAGGGGATACAAGGTCATTATGGCAATGTTAAAGTTATTACATGAGCAAGACTGTCAAGAAACAGAATCACACACCAGCTTCAAAATATAAGACAGTCAGGAATTTACTCCAAGTACAAAACTACCTGGATTACTTTTGGATTTATGCTATAGCCCACTTCATGGACACTTACTTAGAAGTAACTCAGTTAATCAAAACTGCTATGTAGAAGTGTCCATAACAGAGATACTAGTAATCAAAGTTTCATACTGTACTGCAGTAATTGTGTTTTGAACTGGGAAGTCTAAAAAAAGAAACTGTCTAGTAGCAACAGCTTCCTATTTTATTCCTGAAAACAGGAACATAAAAAAACCAAAACAGAACACAAATTTAAAGGCCACTAAGAGTACTAAAAAGGAACTAAAATGGCAGCAAGTTTGACACTAATTTTAACGGGCTTTTCAAAAGAGTGACATTTGACTTACACAGGTAGTGTGCAAAAGGTGTCTTTGGAATCAAGAAAAGATATCACTCCTTAGGCTTTTCATGAATGCATTTTTATTATACAATTAATTTTTTGCTGCCGAGGAAGATGAACTGTTTCATCTGTCATGTACCAGCTTTAAAAACCTGACCTAAACTAGTTGGAACAATAATGTAGCAGACAAGGAAAACTGGAAACTATCACTACTTAACAGAACTATCACCAGAGATTGCTGAACATTTACTTAGAACTTTTATCTGCATTTCAATGTAACCTAAGAGTTTCTCTTTAAATTCAGAGGATTCAGTGTATGAGCCCTATATCCTTGTACCTGCAAAATTATCATTCAAGGTTGATAAACAAGTTCTTTTTAATATTCAATTTGGTCATACATAATCTTTAAAAGGAATGACAACATTGATTTACTGCAGGTAGTAGGTAATATGCAGTAGAGAAGCAAGAACAGCAAGTTTCTCTAAACATGAGCATCAACCCACCTCTGCAACATTTTCAGGACCGCCAAGTTCATCTATAAGCTCATCCAGTGTATTAGGTGGAAGATCTTCAGCCAACTTTTCCAGTTTATCCAGCAGTTCTTTTTTCATTTGTTGGGCCCTTTCAACAGCATCCTGACTTGTTACAAAGCTGCTGTTCGTATTACTGTTTGCTGAAATTTAAAAGAAGCTTAAATTTCAAAGTTTACTGCCTAAATGCTAAGAAAGTGAATTCATCTGAAGAAACCTCTTCTTACCTGATGTGTTGGTAGTAGAAGTGGTTGTACCAACAGTGGAAGTAAAACAGCTAGGTCGTTTCGATCCAAGACCAGAAGCTAATAAGGCACTTTGAATAGAATCTGGGTCTATACTTTTCTTCTTTTTCTTTTCTTTATTTTTCTTATGGTCTTTTCTAATTAGCCAGGGATCTGAAGGTAAATATTTTCAAAACATTTCAAACATTAAATAAGTCCTTCCTTAAAAACTATGCTCATTTCAAAAGCTGACTAGTCATGACTAATGCATGAAACGTACTCAAGAAAGCTGCAAATCAGCATTCTAGAAATAATCTCATCCTATTAGAATTAAACATCCAACTATCCAATTTATGATATACAGTCTTCTATTTTGAGCTCACTAAAGTCTTGAGAAAACTTTATGCCTAATAGTTGGAAGCAGTTACATACTTACCATCTTCATCATCTTCACTGGATTCATCTCTAAATGGGTTGAAGTCGTCATCATCTCCAGAACTCAAGAATTTGGAGCTCTCATTATCACTTTCTTCATTGTCTGAAGCATCCGACTCACTTTCACTCTCATCAGAGCTGCTCCCTGCAAGGCCACCTGTTTTACGAGCTTTTTTGGCTTCCCTGGTTATTTCTTCACCTAATTTCATCACCCCAGGAGAAAAAGAAAGGGAAAAAAAAAGTTTAGACCTTTTAGCCTACTTTTGAGAGTTGTTTTACTGACACTACACACTAAGTGAAAAAGCATTCAGCTTCTGAAAATAGAACTGTTTATCACAACTTAAAGAAGGTAGTCATAAGACTTCTCTCAACATACTTATTTTTCCCCCCGCTGCTTTTATAAATCATCACTTTATTCTAAAGTTCTATATTGCATCAGCCCAATTTTTATCTAACATGTAGTAACTGGAGTTTTGCAGGTGATATTACCTCAACAGATGATTTGAAAATCAAACAAGAGCTTGTAATAAGTCTCACAATTGCAATACATGCTTTTTCATGAATGCTGTTATTGATATTTACACCTCTGCATTTTTCTAGAGTTCTCTTTCAGGTAGTTCTAAAGTGACCATTTTCTTTATGGCATTAATGTAAATAACAAGCATTACCTTTCCGTTTCTTTACTTTGTTTTCCTTGCAGGGACTGTCTCTAGGTGAATTGTTATTACTTTGAGCAGTCAAGTCAATTCCCAACAAGCTAAACAGCTTCTTTCTGTCAGGAGCTGGAAAGTGCTTTTCAATAAGAGACTGGAATACTCCCCTGTTTGAGGGAGGAGAAAAAAAAAACTTCAGTACAATTTGCATTTATTTAAAGTAGAAACTTCTAATATTTTAACAGCTTGCTTGACTTCTCTTGTGAATACTATTACAGAAGCACCCTGGATAATTATCACTTATATTAAGTGTTTCTCACCTTCTTAAAAATAGTAGAAGGAGACACTTAGACTGTTAAAACTCTATTTAGTGATTGTAAATGTTAGGTTTAGTATATAGTGCTATAGTCACTGCCACTTTCTTATTGCTCAAGGCTTAGCATTATTTTAACTTGATCTGTCACTTAAGTCTTCAGCAAGATATTCTCAGGGTCAAATCCAGCTCATTGATTAAGATAAACAAAGTCAGGGTAAGTGATTTTGGTGCAAATGCAGCATATAAGCCTCTCTTGCACCTTCAGTTCTGGTAAAACAGTACAAGCTCTTTACACGTGAGCACAACGCATAACATGGCACAAGCAGAAGTTGCAACTAGTCAATGGATCACACAAGCAGTAATACCAGCCTTTATGAACAAGAATATTAAGCAAAGGACACAGGTACCAAAAGAAACCCAGGTTTCTTAGATTTGGTTTATCCTTCGCATGAGAAAACACAAGCTACTACATGCATTATGTTGGATTCAGAAGGTTATGTCAGAAAAGACAGTTCTGAAAGTTCAAATCTTACTTTGCAGTAGAAACAAAGTCATTCAGTTCACCACCACCTTCTTCCAAAGCTTCTAATGTCCTTGCTTCTCCTGTTGACTGTAGCCCAATAACCACACACTGAAGGAGAAAACAAGAGACTGTCACTGAGACTAATTTGCAAACTCCTTTTTTGCCTGCATTTCTGCTATCACCTAGCTTCAATGCCAAAAAATAGAAAAGCATGCTACTACCATACCATTGAAAATGTTATAAACAAAAAAGCCTAATAATTCTATGCTTCCAAGAAAATATTTAACTTATTCAAAAGATCTTCACCAACTTACTTTTCCATTCTTGATTTCTTCTCGGGCTAGCTGTACTACCCTCTTTACTTTAGATGCTATGCAAAGGTATTTGAAAAACCTCTGATGAGCTGACCAAAACTGACCCCACATGGATTTCTTCATTCGTTGTTCTGCATCAATAAGATCAGCTGCTTGTTGAAACCTCTCTCTGGCACTAACCCACTGGGAAAAAAAAAAAGTTGGTTTTACATGTTGTGTTCCAAGATTCAACAGATGTATTCTTTAAGATCTAAAGTTAAGATAGAGGCAAAGTTTAAGAGCTAAGAGTTCTGTGGGACTGCAAATGAAGAAAGTTCTCACACATCAAATGAAGTTCACGATAGAGAAAGCAGCAACTATGTCTCATTTCAACTAAGTTGAAAATATAATTACTCATAATGAAAAGCAGATACAATTACACACTACCAATGCAATTATACACAGTATTTTCTAAAAATCCAGTTTCTCCTCTAATATACTTGGGTCTAGAAATGAAAGAGAACTGCACATAATTAACTATAAGCAAATATCAAAAACAAAAACACCATCTTCAGCGGTTCTTGAGAAGAGTATACTTTTAAACTTCTTTAAGAATGTTAGACTTCTGCGTGAGATTTGGTAAAGTAAGTTCTGGACATAAGTTTACTGATTCTTTTAGTAACATTCATAAAATGAAATGTTTTAAAGCTGAGGTCATACCAAACCTGAAAGATCTGTTTTCATTACTGCAGCTATGCAACAAATGCTGACTCATGCTTAAGCACCTGTTAAGTGTGTAAAGCTCCTTCTCATTTTAGTCTATTTCCAAACAAATATATACATATATATAATTAAATAATGGTACTGCACAAAGGAAATATGCTCTCATAACAGCATAAGAGCAAAATAATATCAATACAAAAAGTAGAAGGTCAAGAAAAATAAGATATAAGGGCATAGCTTGGATGTTTCCAATTTGAACTGCTGTATAGTAAAATTACCACCCTGTACTGTTGAATCAACAAGCACATATTCTACCATACTATTCTAATTAGGAAGCATGTGCTAGAAGTCTTTCTAGCGTCAAGTTAAGCATTAGAGTTAAGTTTTAAACTTGGTTCTCCCTAAAGCAAAATCAAAAGAACTTGAGGGGTGAAATAAACCAACAGGTAAACAGCTACCACAGTCTGGGTCTCTAAAGAACTGCTAGTAGTCAGTGGGTCTGGCAGACGTTGGAAAATGCCCAAAACTAGGCAATTTATGGCCCAAAACAAAAGCAAGAAGCTCTTGTGAAACTCTTAAACAGAGGCGACTTTACACTAAGGTAAGTAAGTGCCATTTCTGTCTTCCACAGAGATCACAGCACTACACAAAACTTCAAGAGTGCCAGTTTAAACCAATAAACACAGTTTCTTACAGTTCAAGAGAGAAGGAAATCTAAAAAGGCATTCTTACCAGCTTCACAGATTTATTGTACATTTTAACATAGTCCTGTGAAAGCAGAACTTCATCAATTTTGAAAGTTACACCTGAAAAACTCAGTTGTCTTGCTATGTACATCCCTCGCAGTTTCATATCCATAGCAACTATTTCCATGGCACCAACACCCCTAAAATAAAGGAACAAATTAAGTCAATATTAGCATTTTCAAAAACAAGAACTTGTTAGAAAAAAATCAAATGCTTTAGAAGTAAATAGCATGCTTATGGATGTGAATATATATATATTTTTCAAAATCATTAATACTGTTTTTAAACGCATTAAATTGGGTGATCTTGAAGTTCAGATTCCACACAGAACCACACACTACCTCACAAGTATTAAGCTATTCAGATCTACACCTAGTGAAAAAATAATTAAATTAGTAGGTAACCAAGTTCTCTTCTACAGCAATGAGCCTTTAGCAATACCTTGAGAAGCCAAATGCAAAGCCATCCTAACCTGCTCACAAGCTTAGGCCTGTAATTTCATTATTGCTCTTTTGATACATACTCAGTAATGAAGCAGTCTAGAAAAAACTTACATCATGTGGATGGTATACAAGGAGATGCATACTAAGCTCTACCGTAACATTCTGAAGTATTCATTTTTGCTAGATCTTTGCTAGATCTAGACATTTTTGCTAGATCTAGAAGCTAGAGGCAGAAAGTTTTTAGTATGACAAGATGAGTTTGCAGAAGACTATGAGTGAGTAAAGACAAAGGAACTAGAAAGCAGAGCCAAGCACAACCATATGCTCTATTGCTAGAGCTCTTTAAAATATTACCTTCTTTCAACAGCCTGAATAAAGTCGCTGAATTCCCTAAATGGAGTTCCTTCACCCCATATTCCAAGACGGTTCATATATGCCATATTTCTTGGCTCAGATGCACCTAAGAGAAGAGCACAGTCTATACCATGGGCACTAAAAGCATACAGACAGCACTTCATGCAAACCAAGTAGCACATACCTGTGGCACTAGCATAAACAACCCTAGCTTTGGGAAGCTTATTTTGAAGTTCCAGCACAGCCAGACCTGTTTTTGTTGGTTTTGATGATCCAACAGGACACAAATTCTTAGCTTTATGACACTCGTCAAATACAATCTGAGCCTTAATTAAGGAAAACAACTTTTTAAAGGTAATTGCTAGTGCCAGAGCATACACACAATCTATTACTGCCATAAATGATGCATAAAAATAACAGCAAAACAAAGACTATCTTTCAAAATGTAAATTTAAATAACAATTCAATTACAATCAGCTGAACTCAAGATAAAGGATACAACTCCATCAAAGTCTTCACCACACCAATGAAGAAGTTGCTTTAATCTGGTTTTGTATTTACCACCAGATTGACTTTCACCAATAAGAGAAGAATAGGTGGCAAAAATGACACCCTTCTTCACACTCCCATTATGCTTTGAAGAAATCTTTCCATACTTGAACTGGAAAAAAAAAAAAAACAAAAAAAAAACACCAAGAAAGTTACAGAAGTTACTCAAAAATAGATCCCTCCTCAGATCTACCTACCATAGGATTAAGGCATGCTGGTGATCTCAGTCTTGAGGTTGTTTTCTTTAACCCTCCCCAGATCCCTAGGTAGATCTGATTTCAATGCATCACTTAGTTGTCAAAGTAAATGACAATTTCAAGACTTGTGAAATTTTAATTTCAAAGAGAAAGACGACTAACTTTAAAATGAACTTCAAGTTCAGATGTGAATTAAATCTGTATTCATTCTGCATTTTATATTAACGGGTAAGTGCACATAAAATGCACACTGTGGATGGTAGGATTAAAAAAAGTCAAAATCTAGATTTAAGATGTATCTCAATTTCTGTAAAAATACTGACTCTACTGAGCAGAATATGACTTGAAGACTAGTATAAAAAAATGTTTTTCAAGACTAACGCCTATCAAACAAGATCTAGACAGCACGTGTATTAAAATTAGAACAGTATTGCTCTTAAAACAGTTAACATGCACAACTTGTCACACAAGCGTACCTAAAGTTTTGCCTCAACCGTACATAGTAAAAAGTTTCCACACCTTGTTTAGTGAATGAACCAAAATGTTTTTTGCTCCAATATCTCTCAAGTCTCTTTCAGCATCATATTTCAGATCGTTTGACACGCTAAACCTGAAGATACAGAACAAAAACATACACTCCAAGTTACAGCAAAAGTTTAAAAAGCAGGTATTTAGAACATTTGTCTGAAGACAGATTACACTGAATTTAAATACTATAGTCGCTATACCATTTGCTCTAACAAATCCTGACACACTTACCAGACTGCTCTTTTTCTGCCTAATAAGTAATTTTCATAGATTATTCCAGCTATGGTCCGTCCTTTTCCTACACCAGCGCCATCACCTATCAAGAATCCAGCTCTGTCTCCATTAGGCAGGAATGTTTCATGTTGCTGTAGGAGAAAGAAAAATGCTTGAATTTGTTCACAAGAACAAATGGATTATTAAAACGGAGATGGATTATCAAAATGAGCAAACATGTGACATCTTACTAGATGAGCCCAGCTGTTCACTTAGCCAAATATTGTCTTTAACAGCATACAGAAGATATAATTTAGGGAGATCACTTGAACTGACCACATGTGGCCCATTCCTCTCACACTTCAATATCCAAAACTGCTGTAGAAAATATATCCCCATCTAGTTCTTTTAGTGTCCATGAACGGATCTGCTGTCCATGAGTTTTTCCAACTGTTCTTTTGAACCCACTCATCCATGTTTCCATAGCCTTTTGGGACAGCAAGCTCTGCACATTAGCTATCTTATGTACAAAGAAATATTCTTTTATAGTTTTGAGTCAAACTGCTCCCAGTTCCATCCAGCTCCCCTTCGCCTTTTTTCAGCCTCCCCTACAATTCGGTGAACATTTCTATCTTCCGCCACCTTACTGAAGAAGGTATAAGTCTTTCATGCTATCCCCCTCCATTTTTTCCCTCATCTCAACCCAATAAGGTAGAGACGTTTTAAACTCTCTTGCTGAGACAACTTCCTTCTATGATGATTTTAGTGGTCCTAGTTCCAATACCTTCCTCCCTGAAATGCATGGACTTAGAACCACACACAAAACACCAGATGTGGGGCCACCAAGGATCCTGTACAGCAGTAAAACAACACTCAGTTTTGTTCTCAATTTCCATTCCTAATGACACCTAACAGCCTCAGCTTTTTGGGCTGCTGCTAAAGGAGCATCTTAAGTTATTTCAGAGAAATAAAAACAAGGACTCAAGATTGCTTTCCCAAGTCTTACGATAGTTTGAAATCAATATCGCGTAAAACACTTATACTATTCTTCCCAAGATACACTAGCTCACATTTATCTACACCAAAACTTACCACCTTTTTACAAGATTCAGGCTTTTCTACACTTATTTTTATTCTCTATAAAATAAGCACGCACCTTCAGATAGCATTTTTTCCTCTGAAAATTTATATTGTTTTTTAAGGTCTACTAATGTCTAGCATACCTGAGCTGCATAAGTGATTGCTTCAAGTTGCAAAGCTGATAGCCAGCCACTATCAATTGTTTCTTCTGATATTGATGTCTGGTACCACACATCAGGAGGAGTTACGCTGGATAACGAGCTGGTTTCCACTACTGGATCAGGATGACGAAGACCAATTTTTACTGTTTGGGAAGGAGGAAAAAGGAGAAGATGAGACTATCATAAAGAAGAGTTCTTGTTGTTGCAACACAGGTTAATATATTTAGCAAAGCAAATTCCAGTTGTCCACTGCCAAAACTAAACTCAAAAACAACCACATTTCACAGTAATTATAAAACTTCAGAAATGGAGTGTCAAAGAAACTGCATCACATACGAAGAAACTTGGTCTGAATTTATTTAACTGCAAAATTTCACTTTTTCTCTTCTCCTGACCCTTCCCCCATCTCCTTCCATTTCAGAGAAATGGATCATCTTTATGTATTTTGTATGTTTGAGAGAAATTGCTCTGAACTTTGTATCCCCAAAGCACCACAGGCCTCAAGACTCCAGAATCACAAAAGCAGCATTTTTCTCACTATTTATATAGTGTTGGTTTTGAGCAATGAGAGGAGGAAAGATTTAGAACAGACATGCTTTAATTGCTGACAGATCTCATCTGTGACAAGAAAAATTAACCACTTAGCTACAAACAACAGACAAAATAGTGTTCTTGCTTTGCCTTTGCAGTAGTATCAACTACGTAACTATGAAATAAGGCCTCCTAGCTTTTTTTTGTCATTATGATAAGGAGAGAGGAGAGGGAAAAAAAGGGCAGATGGCAATTAACAGTTGGAAGATTCACCCAGTCAGACTTGTTTTACAAATCTAAACTATAACTTAGGAACAGTGTAGGAAGAATGTGCTTAGGGCATTTTCACACTAGAAGACTCAAAATGGATTCTTAAGTGCAGGAGTGACCACCTAATCCCTTTACATAATATAATTCTTACAAAATGTTTTAGCTTAGGTTAAAAGCTTAATTTTTGTTCATCACTTTTAGAATGTTCTTCACATTTTAGAAACAAACAGTTCCTATCCACAAACTGTGCATCACTGGGTTAGGATTATTTAGGTGTGGCTTTCAAAACTGACTAAATGTTGTAGAGGAAAAAATGGTAGACAAAAAACCCAAACATGAACAAAAGCAACCAAACAAAAACAAGATCACAGATTCAGGTTCTTTTTATTTGCTCCGGATATTATAGTATTTTTGGCACCTATGTTATTTACTCTTCTGTTACTATTCAGCTGCCAAAAGTATTTCAGTTTTATGATATCAAAAAAACACCTATGTCATACATTTTATTGGCATATACTCAGCGTAAGTTTCTGCATGGCCCATTTCTTCTTCATCTTCTTCCTCAGGTTCCTCTTCCTCTTTTACTGCTGGCACTTTCTAAAATACAAATACCTGCATTAGTCAAACAGCATCTTGGCAATATTCCATATTCTGGAAACTAATCAGGGAAACAAAAGGAGCACGAATTTGAATATTTTAGCACACACACTGGTTGAACCAGTGAGCAGCAGGAAAAGACTATGAAAGGAAGCATAATTCTCTTAGGCTTTGAACAATTTTCAAAGACAAAATTCCACCCAACCCCATGAGAATCACAAAAAGTCAGCAAACTTCACCTCTTTTACAAGAATTCAATGACAGCTGACTAACACCCACAAGCCACCCTTCAAGTACACCCATGAAATCTCCAGCAGTTTCACATTCCTTAAGTAACGAGTAACTTCCCAGCTTAGTCAAATAGCTAGAAAAGTCACTATAGTTATAGGTCATATTTTCTGAAACCCAATAGTTATTAGCCAAGTCAATAGCAAAATAGATAAGACCGTAATGCATTTCTAGCAAATTAATCATTTGTACTTCTTACCATAGTAGGTGAGAAACTTCTCATTTTAATGTCATTTATCCATATTCTTGCAACCTCTTTTGTGGAAGCCTCTTTCTTTACTGCACCATTGCTTAGATCAGCTATAAAAAGAAAAGTTGCATTACACAGAAATTCCCTTGAAAAAAACTTAAATTAACAACTTTCTCCATTAATGAAGTGGAAGAGGGTTTTTAGGACATTGAGTAGATCACTCAATGCTTCAAGAATACTATCAATACATTTATCAAAAAACATCTCGGAGAAAGCAAGGGGATAAAAAAAAAGCCACCACCAAATCGATACATCCTACTTAGAAACAGTCCAGGTTGTGAGCTTTTGAGTTTAACAAACCAGAAGCTTTGGTGTTTCAAAAGAAATTAACTTACCTGGTCCGGTGGCATTTACCACCTTTGGAGAAACTACAATTACTTCTGTAAAAAAAATAAAATCACAATTTTGAACTCAATTGTTTTTAGGATCTACATAGGGATTCTATATGAAATTTAAGCTTCCTGTCCTCACCCAGATCTTGGAGCAAGTGGCAACAGGACTTGGTACAGAACTAAGATACATGTGTCCTTGCAGAAAGGTGAGATATTGAAAAGAGCTCTCAAGCCTCCATGAGGTTGGAAGCGCATGTATAAACAACAAAATTGATCATAAATCCAATTAGGACACTTGCACAAGTAAGACTGCTTAAAGGAGGTCACAATTTAATCTTTTTAAAATTATAATTTCTATGTGCAAGTTTTTAATCAAGCCATGTTTCCTTCCATAACCTCTTCTGCCTTGAGATTTCAGCAAGTATTTGTCAAGACCTTTAAGGATGACAAGAAATCCAGAAACACAGGTATACAAATAAAACTAGAAATGCAGTTCTAGAGGCTGTATTTCCCCCACTACACACACTTAATACAAACTATCATTCAACTAATTTCCGCATTTGTGCCGCTATAACAGTTACTAGATCTTGGTGACTATCTCCATACCCAGGTGCTTCTGCCAGTCTTCGCTTAACACAAAGGGGTAAGCTGGAAGTTCTATAAGTTTCTCCCAGCTCTCCCGCTCTACTTCACTCCTCCGCTTTAGTGGACATCTCAACTTCCATATTTGCCAACCACTCTCGAACCAAAAGCCATAAAACAAGGAGAATTTGTTTTCTTTCTGTCCTAATGGACAGTCTCATTTTGTGTCCTTCATCTACATATGGCACAAAACAGTTTATCTCCTACCCTACCTATAAAACTAATAAGTTTTATCTGAGCAACAATGAAAACAAATTCCTAAGAAGTCTGCACGCCTTTCAGAAAAAAAAAAAAAACATTTCTATTGTTTTCAGGCTCAACTAGTCTGGTATTACCGCTCTGCTATGTCAGAATAGCAGAGAAGAGACAAGAATTAGCATTTGTTTTTACAAAGCTTCCTGAACAAATGATAATTTAACAAGATAAACAAGCATATTTTCTCTGACATTAAGAAATTAATACATACATACATCAAAAATAAGAAAAGATCCAAAAAGGTATTACAAAGTAAAGATTTGAAGCGTGGTAACAAAATATTTGCGGGATTTAAATTAATACCATCTTTAACAAGGAAGAAGCAAATTTTTAGACTCTTTAAGTGTAAGAAAACAGTTATGATGTTGCCCATTAAATATATAGGGGTTTTCTAGCTTCTTTCCAGAGGAAAGGGGGAAAAAAAAAAAACAAACAAAAACCCTACTCACCATGACACAATACTGACATGCACCCAAAAAAAAAATCAGTTTGACAGATTATATGGGGTGAGGTGTGGGTGGAATTTTATGCAGCAGAATAGAATAAGATAACTTATCATAAACTTAAGTGCTGTTACTTCAGTAATTTCACTAATTTTAGTAATTTGCCAGTTACACAATAATCATTTTCATTCCTTAAAGAAAATTCAACAAAAACTAAACAAAATGGTTTCAAAAGCCTTTTCAACATGTGTTATATTGTATCACTTCACCATGACTCTTAATATTCAAGACCTGCAAAGAACTTCAGAAGAAATTCTCAGCTTTTGCCTGAAATCTTGTGTACTGCAAAGAATGTAAGAAAGCTCACTTGCTGCTGTTGCTACTGGCTGGGCAATATTAGGAGGTGGCTTCAATTTCATTAGTTCATTGAGACTATTGTTCTTTAGCAGATCTTTTAGCTGAATCTGGTCCTTGGAAGGTGCAGTGGTCAAGGCATTGCGTACTGCTGGTGCTGCAACAGAGGGTCGAGTTGTTGTGCTGGTCTGGATGATTTTTGCTACAGTGATAGTCTGCCTTGTAGTTGTAACAGGTGTGGTTTTTGTCATCACTATAGTAGTCCCCAAAGTTGGAAGCTGATTTATTTGATTCAGCACAAAGGTTGTGGTAGATGGTGGTTGCTAGAAAACAAAACAAAACTTCGTAAGAACAACTGGGATTTTTAGATGGTACTAAAAACCTTTTATTTGTCATTCAACTACGGGTCACCAGCTTAAGAGACCTGTAATAAGAATTGTCTTCACAAGTCACTGAAAGTGCTAAAAATAATTCTTTTAGTCCGACTACGGGGCAGAAGTGTCCTTCAAAGCCTATATTGACATCCTGCTACATGTATTTTTGTGCAATCTTCTTCTTCTGAAGGAAATAAGAAGTAGAATGAAGGATTCATCAGAAGGATTCATCACCTAAGCACAAAACTATTGTTGTATAGAAATCCTAAGCTGTACAGAATTTCATACATACAAAACAGCTGCAGAATTGTCAGGGAAAATAACTCAGATTACCTAAAACATGTATGAACCTCCCCCCTTTTTCAGACATTCCTCACTACAACCACCTTACTGCAGATCTACTCCTCATATTCTCATTTTGATTGTAACTATCACAAAATGGTTGAGGCTGGAGGGACTTTGGCTGTACTCCAGCCCAACATCCCTGCTCAAGCGGAGTCAGCTAGAGCACCACCGTAGTAGTACTCAGAATTCTCTGCAGCTATAAAAGGTGGTACAAAGTTAGCACATAGGATGCAAGTTCACATAACTTCCACATTCCCAGAATATGCCTGTAGGGAAAACAGAAGGCACACTAGACCCTTCTAAATATTTTCTGTGTGTTCCTTGAACTCTGCCACACAAATCACATCTACCCATGAGTTTGCTAAGCTTTCAGGGCCCTAACTTTAAGTAGCATTGAGATGATGGCAACAATCAGCATTTTACCCTCCTTTCTCCTTTGCTACATTTTGTTAACATGTACCCATATAGAGTCCTGCAGTGTCAGTTCTTACCCGAACATTTAATAAGGCTGGAGTTGACACAGTCTCTGGTTCTTGTTTCACGCCAGCTGTGGCCTCAGTTTCCAAGCCTAGTTCTAATGCACTAAGTGGCACTGACTGCAGAAGAAAAAAAAAAAATAAGCATCATCAGGCACTCTTTAGTAGGTTAAAAGTCTAAATATCCACCTACAAAAAGGACATGGTCAGTGAAGTTTAATTGTGCTCATTAACAGAGGTTTCACTGAAAACAGATCATCAACTGACTGGTTTCACATTCAAAGAAGTTTTACAACAGTTAAACAATGTTTCATGTGAAAGTGTAACTTGTGATGTCACTGTTCGACATTCTGTTGTTCCTGTCTACATTTGAAACAGTTTGACATTCTTGCAGATTGAATGTTGCCACAGAGATTATACATCAAGTGAAATGACTTTATAGAAAAGAAGCTAGACCTCTATGATATTAGAGCCTGTACGGATTCATGACAGCATATGCTTATATTAAAAAGCATATTTTAGTTTGCTTTTTTTTTTAGATAAAGAGTTTAGTTGGTTTTAACTTATAAAAAACTTTTTAATAGAAAAATCCTATCAAATCATCGTCTAATCCCAGTACTAGGAAGAACTGAAAACAAAATGCAACATTTTTGATGCATTTACTGAGGACCTCCCCTCATATAACAAGTATAAGCTCCTAAGTTTGAGTAGTAACAGTTATGTTTTAACCTGCTGAACAGCTGGAGCTGGTGCTGGAGTTGCAAGAACCACGTCTGGAGAATCAATATCAAATAGATCATTTGGACTGATTCCACTCTCACTCAAAGCAGCAAGCAACAGATCTTGTCCTGGCTCCACCATCTCTAAAAAAATTAGACCATAAATAAAAGTTACATCGAGTTTTGGCTTATTTGGCACACGCGCGCGCACACACACACACACACACATTTGTGGTCCCGTTTCCTGAATTCAACAGCATTACAAAGCAATCATTTGTATAGGTAGTTTCACTTTCTAGATTTGTACTGATCTTTTGTCAATTTGTAGATTTCTCCCTTTTTTTTTTTTTAAATTCTCTCATTACATCTAGACTAAGGGTGCAGAAAGAATGAAATAACTTACTATACATAAAATATTACTATAATGTATTTGAAAAGATAATACTATTTCCTCTTCCACACTAAAACACAGTATATGGTCCATTCTCCCAGCAGGGAAGGCAATTTGCCATAGTACTAAGGAGAGGGGAAAAAAAAAAAAAAAGTGTTAAATGCAAGTCTGTATCACTTCAGCTGTTGTCCTTACAGTCTGAAATTCACCTCTACAAGAAAATTTCCTTTCTTTTCCTGTTTACCAACCTCCCTATACTACCTACTGGTAACAAGAAATCTAGACTTCAAAATTAACATGTTCCAAGTCAGACACCTATTTTTCCCACAGCAGATGCCTCTATTTATTGACTCTGAAACAACGTTCAACTACTTCCCTATTTTCACAGCTAAACAACATACAGCTGGGTGGTAAAACATCTTACATTTAGCAAAACAAGTAATTATTATAATAAAGTACCTGACACTTGATTCTTATTCCTTCTAGTTTTACCTGTCCAATAATGGAGAGTTTCTTTTAGTAGATTAATATTGACATGGTGACACCACAACTGAAATAGCTGCTGTAAGGTTATGGGACAAAGTGAAGATTATTTTTAAGTGTGAACAGAGACTGCACATACGCAGAACACTGATGCAACAAACAGCAATGAAGGGAACTGCTGTGTCAGAACCAGCCGTGCTTAAAAATAAATAAGAGGACACCCAAGGCGATCAGATCAGCTACAAACCAATAGGGCCTTCAACCATTTCATCAGGTACAGAAGCAGTTAAGAAACATAAAGATGCCTTACAGAATTAATTAACATAGCTGCTACTTCAAAGGCTATCACTTCCTATCAGTCTGCCTATTTAAGGATTCTGAATGGATCCTTAAAGATGGACATGAGAACAGACTATCACATTTTTCAGTGGGGTTGAGCCTCCATTCTCAAAAAGAGGGGAATATTATATTGACAATAAATATCTATGCAGTTGCCATACATACATGAAATAATTTCATTATTACATCAAAATATTGACAGTGACCATCATACATAATTTAGAAACTTATGCTACTTTAATAATTAGAAAATGACATGAGAAGAAAAATTACGTCTGCAGATAAACTTCGATTCATAATTTTATTGTTGGGAATCTCAGAGCAATCGTTGTAAGTGAAACTCTGCACAGAGGGGGAGTTGACATTAGTTGATCCCCTCAGACTGGGGGTTCTCTGCAATGGTAACTTTGCAGTATTGAGCTAGGAAATAAAATAGGCACTGTTCTACATAGAGCAAACACCTCTTCAACACAGTGAAATAAAAATGTTTAAATGTACAGAGGAAAAGAGAATGCCAGCTATGCCATTATTTAGTCTACTCGTATAGTTTTGGTCAAATCATCTCTAAAACGAAGTAGGACTAGAACTCGATAAGTGGCTACACTCATTAGAGACGAGGAAAGTCAGAAGTTATTTAAAAGAGAACTAGGACAAAAAAAAGAGAAAGAGATAGTCAAGATAATTCTCGTCTACTTCAGTAACGCAAGAAGAACTTTCTATGAAATTGAGACTCAAAGCAAAATCGAGATTAGAAAAAGTCCTTATCTTCCCCAAACATCACAAAATCATGCCAAAACCTATGAAGTCTGAAGTCAAGTTTAGCATATACAGGACTACCTTAAACTCTCTCTCTTTAACCTTTAAAAACGTGATGGCTTAGATGTCTTAAGCACAGACTCACTGACTTAAAAGCATTTCTGCTAGGAATATTTTGTTTCTTAACTGCTTGAAGTTTGCATTTGATTAGGAGATAAAAACTAAAATAGGAATTCCTACTCTTCCAGAATAAGTATATTCAATTTTAAGTCATCTGTCTCTTAGCAAAGCTGTCTTTACATAATACTAGAGGGATTTAGCTGGAGATTCTAACCCCAAGTTTTAAAAGTCTTAAAAATAAATGGTTGTCCCCCCCCCCCCCCCCAAAAAAAAAAAGCTAAAAACAACTGTTCACTTGTCTGTCACTCAGTCTGGACAATGAAAGTTAGATTAGTTTCACTCATTTTGTTTCTATACACTAGGACAAAGCTGCATTGTTTCAAAAGAGAACAAGGGGAATTCTGAAATTCTAGGAGTTTTACATTAAAATTAATACTTGCATCAATTTGGGGTTTTCATGAAGCTTCAAAAATAAAGTGCTTTTCTTCTCCCCTCCCTTACCTAGCTCACTTAAACAAGGAAATTAAATATGAAACATTAGAGGAGAAGCTGCACCTTGATAGCTTAATTTTGGTTTTGTGACATATGCTAGTCAAGTCTAAAACATTATCAACCCAAAACAGTTCCATAATCTTACAAGGTAGGAGGCTTCTTAGTTAACACAAGCAAAAGCAACTTTATCAGGCTCTGCAGTGCAGCTTTGGCAATACTATATAAGGACCTGCTTGCCACATCTTAAAAAAACTCAAAAGAAATTACTTATATACAAAAGAAAGTTGTGAATATTACAAGCTGTTCTCTAAGCATTTCACCAATGGAAGAACTGTTTCAAGCACGCAGAATCTTGCAGAAAAGGTTGCCTATGTTTAGTCAGGCTGCCCAATGTCACTGAGCAAGAATGAACCTGTTTTATAAATATGTATTTTTAGTTTTAGCTTTTAAAAAATTAATTTCAGCAGTAATTGTGCACCAATTATTTTCTTTGTTTTAATAAAGAAAAATAGCACAGCCTGCTGCCATCTTTAAAAGGGTCTATCAAAACTTACTAAGCATTTTTGTAAGGTAGCATACTGCTAAAAAATATTGAGTTTGCTAAAAAGACAGTTTCATACTTCCATGCATTAGTTAAGCAATTGTCGATTTAAAGAAACAAGACCAGAATGCATGCTTAATATTATGACATGTATCCATGCCAACCTGGCTCATTCTTTTCTCCCCCCAACCTCCATTTTAGTTCTAGTGAAAAGGAGAAAGGGGTAAAAGAAGAAAAAAAAGAAAAAAGATAATCAAAAAACACCTGTTTAAGCTGCCTGCTCTCCACCCTATTTTTTCCTAAGAAACACACTGCTAGAATCCTAAATCATAGTCAGGCTTTCAATTTCAGCATCTCTCAGCACATTATAGCACCACACACCTGAAGCACTTATTTATAAATTGCAGTAAACCAATAGTGCAGCTTAGACCAAACCAAGCATCGCACTAAGCCTGGTGCAGATACTGCCAAGACCACCAGAGAACCAGTGTCTTTAGCGGGACCGATCTGCAAGCTTCACTTTTAATGCCTGGCCTGAGACAACACAGTTAAGCAAATTTTGTCGTTCTTTTAACACAAGGGCTTTTCCCGTTGGTTTTCGGAGACACACAGATCACTCGAACTATATGATTGTGCACTATTATCAAAATTACTATTTCACAATCCAGCGTGCGACCCCTCACAACAGAAATGAAACAACAGTGAGCTCACAAACCCACAACAGATCTCTGAGTATCCAGGCGGGCTCTCCTCATTTCAAAGCTTTTGGCTGTGAAAGGCAACCCCAGTAACAGTAAACAAACAAAAAACACCCAATCCCCGCTGGTGCTTTCCAAACGACCATCCAAACAAGTAGTTAAAGGCTAATTTTTGAACTTATTCTTATATGCTTTAAGAGCAGATGTTAATATTCCACATAAATGTACACAGTTGGAGGGCTGACTTTTGTGAAGAACTACTCCAATCCTGTAAAAATCACAACAGTTTTTAAACACTACTTCTCTCTCTAAAGAGCTAGTAAGGTCACATGAAGTACAGCTTAGGACAGTATGGGTTTCAACTCCAGCTTAAAGCTGCAGTATGACTGTTCTATGAAAGTTATAGTAATTAGGATGCATAGTCTAGAAATGTGACGTTTAGGAGTTTTAAAATGCTAACAGGCTAGATGACGTGATGACTTAGCTTGGAAATAGTTTTTAGACTGGAAGGCTGGTGTAGCTGCTGACTTATTAGCTAGCAGAAAGCATTTGTTAAAAAGTAAAGACCCATAAGAGAGAATAATAGTAAGGAGTATCTCAAAATGCAAAATATTCTTTTCTATATATACATGCACATGTATACATTCCTCAACACTGGTCTTGGACTTCGTTCTGGTTGCACCTCAGAGCCAAAGAAACTCATCAACCACATCTGCTACCTACTTCAATAGTCTTTAAGCAGCTGCCAACCACTCCTGACACCAAAGGACTTGTTCGAACATGGTAAAATCCTCAAACGTTATTTTTAAAGATCAAGATTGTGCAAATATAGCAAAACAGGCTAGTAAACAGGATACAGAAAAGCAACCTGAATGCCATGCTGCCACACAACTTTTACCATAGTATGCTATTTGCTTTGTATCTAAAAATCACAGTTTTCATTTGTGGAAAGGCTTGCAAGACAACCACATAGGTTCACTCAAATCATTTTTAATCCAGATACAACCTATGCACTTTAAAGCCAAACAATCTATCACCAGGTTAATTCTTAACTACAGAGCGAGTGAAACAAAAGTGAAGTTATTAGCATGAACAAACGACATAAGACTAGATTATGTCTTATGACCCAGCAAATCAGACTTAAAAAAAAAAAAAAGTATTTAAACTATTAGTCTGGTACCAGAAACACTTAAACATGAACAGAGAAGGTGTTGCTGCAAGTACCTTGAAATTAGGCTGCAAATACCTTTAAAAACACCACAGGAGTTGCCATGTACACCCCCTCGAAGGGAGCGTGGGATGCGGTCAGTTCCCAACAAGAGCGGGACAAGTCAAATAAGGCAGAGCCCCCCCC
>VZSG01001036.1:175738-193952 GCA_013398315.1 Nothoprocta pentlandii | reverse complement strand
GTGCAGGGGGGTTGGACTCGATGACCTCTGAGGTCCCTTCCAACCTCAAGCATTCTATGATTCTATGATTCTATGAACTGGACTCAGCCCCATTTATCACCACCCTCTGAGCTCTGCGATCCAGCTAGTTCTCAATACACCTCACTGTGCACTCTTCCGGACCACTCTCCCACAGCTTTCATATGAGGCTATCATGGGAGACGGTGTCAAAAGCCTTGCTGAAGTCAAGGTAGACAACATCCACGGCTCTTCCTTCGTCCAGTTGGCCAGTCATCCCATCATAGAAGGCTATTAGTCAGACATGACTTCCCCTTGGTGAAACTATGCTGACTACTCCTGATCCCCTCCTTCCCCTTGACATACCTAGAGATGCTCTCTAGGATGATGTGCTCCATCACCTTTCCAGGGATGGAGGTGAGGCTTACCGGCCTGTAGTTGCTCAGCTCCTCCCTCTTGCCCTTTTTGAAGACTGGAGTGATGTTGGTGCTCTTCCAATCTTACATTGGCTCTCTTTCAGTCCTGTGTTGGCTCTCTTCAGTCCTTTTGGTGTTTCAGTAGTGGAACTTTTGGTGTTTCAATTTGTGGCTGTTTCTTCTAGTTTTATCAGTGGCCACCACTGAAAAGAGGCCCGCCCCATCCTCCCCTATTGAGGTATTTATAGACACTGATTATATCTCCCCTCAGCCTTCTCTTCTTCAGGCTGAACAGGCCCAGCTCTCTCAGCCTTTGTTCATAGGGCAGATGTTCCGTGCCCCTGATCATCCTCAAAAGATACAATATGATTACATTGTTATGTATTTTTGTTATTATATTTTTATGTATCCCTATAAAATATTTCACATTACTCTACCTGAGAAAAATGATTAAAAAATAAATGGATAAGCTTGTACAAATCTGAAATGGTAGCAAGGGTTTCTCCAGTCCCTCTGTTCTTTTCTGCATCAGCAATAATAAAATGAAAAATATAGGTACTGAATTTCAATATATATTTTTAAAAAACATATAATTCATACTAAAGATTGTGTTTCAGATAAAAGGTTGTTTAAGAAAACTCATCCATTTCATTATATTTCTCAGAAAGGTGGACTTTTCCCTTTAATATATATTTCAATCTGAGGAATGACATGCTGGCAAAATGAAAACAAATGATAGTGCTATCTCCAATGAGACAATGTATTATTTCAAAATGTATGAAACGGCCCTTGCTCTGCTCTTACGACAGTTAAATGGTCAAAGTGAGACAGCCAGAAAACGTAGCTAACTCATTCAAGTAGACATGAAAACTGAGCTGCTTTTTTTTTTCTTTCTTTAATATGCAGAAAAAGGGGGATAGAAGGAGGAAATAGGGTTTTTTTTTGTGTGTGTGTGTGTGTGTGTGAGAGAGAGATTTTTTGTGTATGAAATGTGACTGCTGTAGTGTACACAAGCTGAAATCAGCAGGTGTGAATTAAGGAAGACAGTTATAAGTAACAGGGTATTCCAATGCCAAGTTTAAAAAAAAAGAAAAAAAAAAGATTGCCTTTTAGCATCATTCACTTCATTAGAGTACTGGAATGCAGCTAAAATTAAAATGACAGTAAAAGATAAAATAATTATATTGAATGATGGTCACATTGAAATTGACCTCATGAATAGACACCTAATTGTCCAGCAGAATTTCTTATTTCAGGACTGAAATCTTCCCTGATGATATATATTTTCATTAAAAATAAGCAGAAAGTTTTTTTCATTTTCATTTGAAAATATATAATCTTTTTCTCTGTTGTTTATTTTTTTTCATTATTTAATTTTCTCTTTAAGTTGTTCTGAAGAATAATGCATTAATATTTTAATGGGATTTGAAATCTTGGGAAATCAATGAAAACATCAGTGCACACTCTGCTACAAAATACAGAAAACAGGACTGATTTAATGGCTCAGATACAAGATCTCATCCCAACTCCCCTGAATGTGATATGATATCACATTTTATAAGGAGAGTAAGATATATGTGCTTTACTCCATCTGGAGTGAAAAAATTGCAGATAGCTTTAAGAGATGAAGCATAAAGTTCATTAATAGGAGTTTTGTTTAATTACATCCCAAGAAGACCTTCCTATTCATTATAGGCTAATGTTTGCATTTGCAATAGCTATCCTTGATTCTACTTTTTCAGAAGTAAATGGCAAAGTTCTTCTTCATTAAATTAGGAAATTAGGAGAAGTAATTATTCCAGCATTTCTTACTTTTTTTTTCTCTACAAATATGAGCCAAAATAGCTCAGTGAATTTTTTTTTTCCCATAATACTTTATAAACGCACAGGCCATCTCAAATCCTAGAGGAATGCTCTGTAGGTATTGAATAAAGACCTTGTCTAAAAGCTGTAGAACAAATATCAACGTCAGTTTCATGGGGTGTTTTTGCTAAAGATCTGATAAAAATGAAACACTGAGATGAAATTGCTGTATTTTTTTCCTCATATTCATTTTAAAAAATGGTAGCTCTCTGCATTTCTAATGCAACACAATTCCAGAATCACATTATAACATATTCACAAAATCACAGAATGGTTAAGGTTGGAAGGGACCTCTAGAGATCATCCGGTCCAACCCCCCTGCTTCAGCAGGGACACCCAGAGCACAGGGTGGCATCCAGGCGGGTTTTGAAGACCTCCAGGGAGGGAGACTCCACAACCTCCCTGGGCAGCCTGTTCTAGGGCTCTGTCACCCTCACAGGAAAGAAGTTCTTCCTCACATGGGGATGGAACTTCCTGTGTTTCAACTTGTATCCATTACCCCTTGTACTATCACAGGCCACCACTGAGAAGAGCTTGGCCCCTTTCTCCCTACATAAATCTTTCAGGTATTTATACATGTTAATCAGATCTCAACCTTCTCTTCTCCAGGGAAAACAGGCTCAACTCACTCAGTCTTTCCTTGTACAATAGCTACTCAGTGATGATGCTCTTCTGCAGAGAGGATTATATTGTTACACCTTTATTATTATATTATTACATTATTACATTATTACATTATTACATTATTACATTATTACATTATTACATTATTACATTATTATATTATTACACCTACAGAATGTAACATATCCTAGGCAGTCTCTTAATCTGTTAATCTAAGTCCTATTAATCTTACAGATGAATTATATTGATAGTAACTGGATAAAAACTTGAGTCCTATGATCAACAAACACTGAATAATATCAGGTTTAACAATCATTTCAATGAAGAGAAAACAAGTGTTCAAAACTGGGCAAAGATCGTTGAAAAATAAGAACTGAAACAACTCTCTTCTCCATTTGCTAGCTCATATTGACTTAATAGTTATTGAGGTAACAATAGTAGCACATATTGAGGTAATTACTCTTAACTGTTAGTAGCTTACTTTAGCCATACCCTACTTCTTTGTAGTCCTGATCAACTAGAATATTCCAGTTTCTGATAAGCTTAATATAAGTTGAACTGAAGGAGACAACTGGCACTGAGGGAACCTCTGCTGCAAATTTTGTGGAGCTTCATAAAATGTAGCTTTGCATACTGACAGGATTGGACTGGATAACAGCACAGGTGAGGATATGCAAAAAACAGAAATGGAAGCTGAGGCCCAGAGGAGAAGTACATCTGCTCACTTATATAACTGAAAAAAAAAAAAAAAGGAAAAAAAAAAGAAAATTTTGGAAAGGAAGAGAGTAATGGGGAAGAAATAGAAGTGTATAAGAATAGTTATAAAGTTTTGTGTTCACTTGCAGGATGCAGGCAAATAGTAAGGGATTCTTCAGGTCTTATAGCTCCATATTACAGCAAGATCATCTTACTCTATTGCTCTATACCTTGGTTTCTAAGAAATAAAAAGGGAAATAAAGAAACCTTTTTTAATAGACAATTCAAAGCCATGGAGTGCAAACATTCCTATCTAGATAATGAGGATATAGTTATCTGGAAATAAGTGCATGCAGATAAAATTATAATGTGTCTTTTTTGGGGATGATGGAACAACCTGTAAGCAAAGACATGGCTCTGTACTAAGCCAGGGCTAGAGAATCTGTCTGCATTTTAAACAATTATCTTCATGATTTCTCTCAGAATGTGTGTGGTATTAGGAACCACCATTCTTGTACTAAGTAACTCTTGATATCCATTTCTAATGCAGAGAATTTTTAAGAGTTAAATTCATGAGATGCCTCTATGTCGCAGCTATATAAATCAGTACTTATATAGTAGTTTTGTCAAATAAAAACTCAGTAATTCAAAGCCATTAACATATTTTCACATGTTCATATAACATTCAATTGATTAGACAACTTATGAAGGGCCTCCTTACACAGCAAATATCATAAAATTTCTTTGTCAGTGACATTATATGTTTTAAATTGCATTAAATATTTCCTGGGAGCACACAGCATCTATAAGAATATAACATTAGAAGTACTACTCATTTTATTCTTTTTATAATAAATAGATTAGGACAACTAATTTCACAGCTATATATTTAAAATAGTTTAAAGAGATAAGCTCCTCATAGGTTGATTGAGCATTATTTTAAATTTTAATATGAAGTACTGCAATTATTGTTTAGAGGGTGTAGAATGTATGCAACATATAATGTACAGATGTGTACCTTTTCAAGAGCTGGATGACAGCATGAAAAATAATTCTTAGTAGTGATGATTGCACACCAGGCCCAAAAGACAATTCTGTGAGTATTTCCCTGGAGGGCAGTTTGAAATTGAGAATTATAGTAACGTGTTGAGCTAAACTAAAGAAGAGCACAGCAATTACCTATCTTATGAAATCCATACTTTCTGTGTGATTTAGAAATATGTATTTAAACTTTAGATTCATTATGTTTATTTTAGTATAAATATCAAACCACAATATTGTAGTTTCAAAAAAGAAATTCTTGTGCAATAACACTTAACACTTATGTTTTCTTCTTCCTTTCTTAATATATTTGTGTTTACGGAAACATTATTGTTTCCTGATTTGTTGTTGTCTCCTGTAGTACCAAAATTGTTCCAATTCAGCAAATCACCGTTATTTTAGTGAGAACATACATATTTTTTTTCTCATCTAGTCCTGTATTTGATGATGAAATAAAAAGCTCTACATTTATTTCTACACATATTAATCAGTCTTGTCAAACCTGCTTTCAAGTAAATAACTTTACTACATTAGCATTGCAGTGCAAAATTATTGAAATACCACAGTGCAAAAACTCTAGTGTATTTGTTTTTTTTCTAAAAACATGTGATTTCGGTGCAAACACAGAAGTCCAAAGATTTAATTGTTTTCCTACCACAAGACCATTTCTGAATTTCCATATATACTGATGAAAGTTGGATGATTCTCTGTTTATTTTTCCTTGTCCTCATCCTTATCTATGTTCACTTCCAACTGTGTCATATAGGTATTACTCTGTGCATATAATTTACTTTCTGTCATCTTTCCATTTGCATAGGCTCACATACTATTAGCATAGGCTCACAAAATCATAGAAGTGACTCCTGGAGATCCCTTTGTCCAACCTCTCTGTAAGCAGGGCCAGTTACACCAAGTTGTTCAGAGTCTTGCACAGCCAAGTTTTCAGTGTCACCAGGAATGGAGACTGCACATTTCCATCCCTCTCTATGAGACTCTTCCTGCTGGTATTCAGCTGTCCTCACAGTAATGCATATATTTTTTTTTTCTGCTGTATGAAGTCAGAATTTCTCATACTTACTGTATGTTTTTTCTTACCCAGTTGTGTACCTCTGAGAAGACTCCAGTTACATCTTCTCTAATCTAATCTTCCCCATACGTATTTTTGGCCAGCACTAAGAACTCAACATTGAGATCTTTCTGTGAGCTTCTTATTTTCCATTCCCTGAAGATCTTGCTGGGATTCTGTTGGACTCACTCTTGTATGAAAATTATTAGTAGAGACATTCTTCAGCAATGGTCCTTTTATTGTTCCAAGAAGGGAAGCACTCTTACAGGCTGCTAGTTAAACCTTATAGCAATAATGATCACTCAAGCACAATGACAATGGTCAAGTCAGTTTTCCACTCATTTTCTACTTATCCTGTTTATATTTTATCATTTTAGCTATGAAGATACCATAGTTGATTGTGTAGCAGTCCTGATCAGGCAACAGAACCTGTAGATTATATAGCAGAGCCATTTCAAGTTTATGATTGCTGTAAATTTGCAAATTAAGGTCCATTAACAATAATGGAACACTATAATTATTTTTGAGCAAGTCAAATTGTAGCAAACTAAAATTGCAAAAACATTTCAGAGATTGAGATATACAATAAAAAGGCAAGA
The DNA here is from genome assembly GCA_013398315.1 of Nothoprocta pentlandii. Lineage (NCBI taxonomy): Eukaryota > Metazoa > Chordata > Aves > Tinamiformes > Tinamidae > Nothoprocta > Nothoprocta pentlandii. Next base: position 187,650 of record VZSG01001036.1, on the reverse strand, counting down.
ACTGCAGTAAGTGGATTGATAAGTCTCAAAACCTTTGAAATGTTTTTATTTGTAGGTTTGAAATGTTTTAGTTTTTTTGTTTCCAAATCACCTTCTGAGATCACTATGTTTTATTGACTAACTGATATTAATAAAGTTAAAAAGATATGAAAGAGTATCATCCAGAATTCAACTATTTTCAAAATACTGGCCTAAAGTTGGTAATGTGACATACAAGGAAGTCTGTGAAAGGCTAATTGTGCCCTTGCTTTTTTTGGGAGAGATTCAAATTGTTTTTGCATAGGAGGTCACTAAAGGGTAAACATGAGTTACTAAGATTTCTTAGTTGCATTTTTAGGGTTTTTTTTTTTTCTTTTTTTTTTTTGCTTTCCCAGGTATACTTGGTTAAATTTCTTTTGATTAGTTCAAGATAGTATGCTTATTCAGTTTGAAAATGGAAAAGGTTTACTTTTATATAAATATCAATTCAGAATTATGCATGGATAAGGGAATAAGTCTACGTATTAGAGAAGATTTTGAGCTACACTAAATTATAATGATATCACTTAAGGAATGGGTAAATATCTACTACCATAAAAATGTGTATTTATTCTTCTTCAGATTATAATGTGCAATGTCAGAAGATTATGCTTACTGTAACTTTCCTGCAAGTTTCAGGGTTGTAGCAGTTCAAAGTCTCTTTAGCAAGAGTCTGTCCACCCTGAAAATATGTTACAGACTGAAGAGGAAGATAATTGAAATAAAGAGGCAGAGGCAGATGAACAAGATAATTATCATTGTGGCGAAGGATTTATTGATTTGTTTTTAGTTTATTGTCAATATCATTGCTATAGTTACAGTCAAACATTGATAAAAAGTAATACATTGATATTAGATTTTTGGAACACAGAATAAATTTTTTAATTCTTGTATACTGATTATTGAGTTTGTGATATCAGAAAATACGGTAAAAAACCATATATATATATATATATTTTCTATTTTCTTGTACTTGGAGGATATAGTGACATTGCCAAGCTACAGTAATGCCTCAATTTAAAAGAAAAAAAAAAAAAAAGCCTACAATTGATTTCTGAATTCCACTTCCTGCTAAAATAATAAGATATTTTCCCCGAGAGAACAAATTTTGAAGAGTTACTTTCTAATTACATAGCCCAAACATACACAGAAAACTTATATAGCTCAAACTTACACAGAAAAATAGCTGGGCATTCTTTCTCCAATAAGAATCACAGAAATTATGGTTCCAAAAGAGAAGTTTATATCTTTTCCATCTAAACGTTAGAAACCACTTTAAACAACTACAATTTTACAACAGGTACAGTCTTTAGATGTGAACATTATGGAATATGGCACTTTTAGATTTTTTTTTTATGAATCTGTAACAAATCCTAAATATTTTCCATTCAACAGTTGGATATATTAGAGGTCAAAGTCCAAAGACTGTGTGAAAGGAGAGAATGTATCAATCTTATGAATTAGAAGCTGCATAGGAAACTGTAAATTTAAGGGGAAATGTATTTTTTACATAATATTCTGCAAGTAGAATATTATGGAGCAGCAGGAGGTCTAGGACTGGAGCTACAATAATCCTAGCAAACAGAAATACTGCTATTGTTGGCCAGGATCTGAATGTGTGTTCCTTTTCCTTCCTTTGCATGTCATACAGCTCAACAGGGCACAGAGAAGTATATTGAAGCAGCTGGTGCTGAAGCCTCCTCATAAACACTGGTTTTTCTTTTTCACTTAAGACTAGGTTTAATATGGCCAAAAAGCCTCTGCCACATGTTTCATTTGAAGCTATCTGAAGGACAAACTCTTTTTCAGGCTGTGATGCCTACATGAGCAGGCAGAATGTACTTAGAGGATGAGTAAAGATACTTGTATTTTACTTTGCTTCCAAGCAGCATTACTGCTCTGATTCCAAACTAAAATGTGGATGCAGCCTTACATGCTACTGCTAATGAGAGAGGCCATGCTAATGACAGAGTCAAGTTGTCTGGACCAGCATAACCTCACCAGCATAACCAGGGCTAATCTCACAGTTCAACAGGTGTATTCGTATATAGAGGACTTGGCCTTGGTGTTTACCTTGGGCCCTATATTGTTTACAGAACACAGAATATTTGAGGTTGGAAGGGACCTCTAGAGATCATCTAGTCCAACCTTCCCGCTCAAGCAGGCACACCTACAGCATGTTGCACAGGGCGGCATCCAGGCGGGTTTTGAAGACCTCCAGAGAAGGAGACTCCACAACCTCCCTGCGCAGCCTGTTCCACTGATCTATCACCCTCACAGGAAAGAAGTTCCTCCTCACCTGGACATGGAACTTCCTGTGTTTCAGCTTATGCCCATTTCCCCTTGTCCTGTCGCCGGCCACCAATGAGAAGAGCTTGCCCCCTTCTTCCCTGCATTCTCCCTTCATGAACTTACGCATGTTAATCATATCCCCTCTTAGCCTTTTCTTCTCCAGAGAAGACAGGCCCAGTTCACTCAGTCTCTCCTCATACGAGAGATGTTCCATTCCCTTAATCATCTTAGTTGCTCTCCGCTGGACCCTCTTGAGAAGTTCCACATCCCTCTTATACTGGGGAGCCCAGCACTGTGCGCAATACTCTAGGTGCGGCCTCACCTGAGCTGAGTAGAGAGGCAGAATATATGAACTCGTGTTCTGTATGAACTCTATATGAACTCATGTTTTCTATATCCTATCTTTTAAGTACAAAGGTAAAGATGATAGGAAAATATTTTAACCTGATGAGCAGTACCCCACTCCTCAGAGGGATTTCTATTGCATATGATCATGCTGTACTTTTAGTAGTACCTGAAATCAGCTGGAGGTTATGACTCAAACTACTCTGGTGACAGCAAACTGAGTATCTTCAGTATATCTACCCTCATATTTTTAAGATAAATCCATATGCAAGGAATGTGTGTGGTTTTTTTTCTGCAGAAGAAATAGGGAAAGAATATGGAAATGAATAAGGAAAACATAAGGAGAATGAAACTTCAAATTTCCATTCTCATATAAAATCATATATGAAAATGAAACTGTAATTTCCTGTATTACAGTGTATGGGATCTAAGATGTATTTCCTTAAGGCCTCACTGTATCCTTTGAAACACTACTTTTTAGTCTTACATTGTTAGCAATAACTTTCTTATGGACAAAATGTTTGTGATGAAATTCTGACCCTAACTGCACCGTTTTCACTCCACTTTTGAATCCTAGGTAACACAATATTTTACTCTAGAAAACACATTCATTCTAAGGAAAAACACCAATCCAAGGCAGAATGCAGGTACTATCCTATCCAAAATTATTTTATATGTGGATTATTATGATTATTCTGAAGTATCCAGTTCTTCCTGTGATATGTGTACTTTTTATTTACAAAGCTACAGTGACTGCAAATATATGGAAGACTACAAAGAAACAGATAACAATGCTAAAAACAAGGGTTCTCCTTATCCAACATATTTTAAATAGAGATGCATAGGATCTCTGCTCTTTTTTTTGCATCCAATTCATAAGATTGTAAGTTCACTGACAGTCAGTTCAAACTAGAATATTCTAAAAAAAAGTCTTCTTGACAGTTATTGCTATGGAAGTAATTCTGTATGGATTAAGACATATTTTTATACGTAAATACATCTTATACACCCAATGAATGCTAAATAAGATTTTATTTGCATAATTCTACAAATGGGAATATAGTTTCTTTAATTACTCTCCAATAGCCTACTCAACTTTTCCTTTGAACTGCTGCAACTCTATACTCTTATACCAGCTTTTGTTGAAAATGTTTAATGTAAATACTAATATTAAAGTGTTGCCCTAAAATTTTGAAACATTTAGATATGATAGTCCTTATTCTGCAGTCACTAGCAAATTATAAGGGTTTATAATAACACTATAATTATGTTCAGTAACATCAAACTGCACGGTCGCCAAAACCTGCTCTTTTTTCTGTATTCTATTGCTTGCATTCAACTATTTCAGCAAGAGGCCTTCTTAGGTACAACAGAGAGCCTAAACAACTGAAAGTCTTTTTCTTGACTACTGTACTGGGAAGTGTTAAAAACTCATCTTTGACAAAGATAATATTCAGTTCTGTATCAGTGGGTTTTTTTTTTGTTTGTTTGTTTTTAACATTTGTTTTGTCCAGTTTTCAATGTGCAGATGCTTGAGAGGGCTCTTATTTGTGTCTCAGTTGATACTTACAGAAAATGTGGCATTTTTTCTATTTCTTAATCATGAGTCCTTTTTCAAGCTAGATATTTGATTCAACAGTTGACAAACCAAAAACATTCTGATTAAAAGATAGCTGGAGTGGAGAATAAGTGTCATCAATTTTCATTTTTAATAGATATTGGAAATAAGTTGTGTACAAAAAGAGCAGTGGTACTCTGTTGAATACAAGCCTCCAAGCACGAGTTACCAGGTGCAAAACAAACAAACAAACAAACAAAACCCCCCAAAAAAGCAACAAAACCCCCCAATATTCTTCCGCCTATTTACGGTACCTATTTGTCATCCTAGTTGTATAAGGACACAACTTAATTATAGTTGCTTTTTGTTTTACCTATTAGATCTATTCCTGTCAGTGCAGTGACTCATCTTCCAAAAGCGTTACGAGAGCTAAAAGCCAAGACTTGGTATTTTTGCAAAATCAAAGTCATCTCAGGGTGAGAAAGACTTAAATCTTACTCTTCCTGTGCTTTGATTACTGTCTTATTATCTGTCTCACCCAGTAGCCTGGGTAGAGGGCTAGGCATACTCTGAATTTGTCTAGAAATTTGGATATTCCCAGAAAGCTTTGTGAAAGGATGACTATTTTACACCTTTATAGAGAAGATGGATGCTGAATATTCAGAGGATTTCATTTCATATAATTTTATGTGCTAGGAAAGCTTTTGTCTGAAACATGATGCATGATATGTGTCAGAGTCATCTTAGAAGGCTAAAGAGTATATTCCTGCATAATATCCCTGAATCTTCATATCCAAGGAGCATTTTAGAACCTGGAAATATTTGTAGGATTTGGCTCATGCTTTTAGAAATATCTACCATCTCAGTTCTATATTTTTCATTGTTTTGCACAGTTCTGCTGTCTAATTTTCATTTATTCTAATACTGTGGTACTCTAGTGCAAACAGGACCAAAAATATAATTTTCAATTTTAATCTTTTTCTCCATTGAAGCCTGATGTGGAAAGCATCCCTAGAGTGGCTGTTAACTTGGTTAAAGAAAAATGAAACTTCCCCTTCCTCTTCCTTTCCCCCTCCCTTTCCCCTTCCCCTTCCCCTTCCCCTTCCCCTTCCCTTCCCTTCCCTTCCCTCCCCTTCCTTTCCCTCACTCTTGTTTATTATAGAGAGCTAAACATTCATCATTTTGTGTCCCTGGATTGGTTACGATCTCTGAACTGGTAAAGGTACTTGCAGCTTAGAATTTATCCCTTGGTTTGATTTTTCATAGCTATGGACTTGGAACAGCTTTTCAAGTCAGTAACATACATTTTTAAAAAGTTCTAAATAAGTAATGCACATTTTAAAAAGATGGCATGGGGGAACCAAAGGAAAAAAGGAACCTCACACAAGCTGACAATATCAGGAAATGCAGAGCAAATGACAAAGCACCACATCTGTTTCACATTGCAGCACAATTACTTTGGGGGCAGTTTGCCAGTAAGTAGCAGTTGTAAACAAAGTTCAGGGACAGAACCCAAAGCCTCCAAGTTCTAGTTATTCCATCAGAGGAATTTTTATAACCTTTACGTTGCTTTGAATCTAGGCATAGAAGATATATAATGGCAGTATGTGATTTCTACCTATTGATTGCTATTGCTCATATGCACTTTTTTTTTTTTTTCTTTTTTTAACCTGATATAATTACATAATGCATGTTGGTTCTATAATCCGGTTTTAAATCCCTATTTTCCTGAATGCGAAATTTTAAAACATTTAGTTGTTAATGGAAAAAGAATGGGAATTATCTTGACTTCAGTTATATAAACAGGTTACTCTTTATAGAAGACTTGGGCCATGGATATGAACTGTGTTAAGAGAAAAATGGTGAGTAATAGGCTGCCCACAACATCTTGGTTTAATAATCTGTATGGTTCCCTTTATTCCATTTACTTTTGTATAGAGTCTTTTTTTTTCTTTTTTTTTTTTAAGATGTGGTTTAAATTATGAGTGATCAAGTCTCAAAGGGTACACTGGTGAGAAATGATTTATCTGGAGGTATGAGCTGAAAAATGCTTTGTGTAGGTATGAATGATATACTTCTGGGAATGCCTATAAATAAATATTTTTACCCCTAAAGAAGTCTAGTACAGAAAATTGAAAGTTAATACTTTCATCTGCCTTCAAAAGTAAATTGACATTTATTCAAAATAATTTTATTGGTAGGCACTGAAAACAAGAGTTGGTAAATTCTTAGATGCTGAAATAATTTATTTCATACAAGTTGTGGGGTTTCCTTCTTTTTTTAATATTTTTTTTCCTTCTTTCTTCTTTTTAACAGCTCAGATCAGGTTCTTTTCCCCAATCCCATTATAAGTCAAGCATAACTGTAATTGCTATTTCACTATTTCCAGTACTCTAAGCATGAGATAACTTTATCCATAGATATGTGATTACCTATTTAATTTGCATATCAGCTTAGTAAAAATGTGTATTTAAATCAGATAGCTATGAATTCATATAATCAGTTAGAAAGTGAACTGTCCGTTTTCACAAACTCCAAGCCATTGCTGCATATATTATGCTGATTAAAACATTCTCACAAAACATCTGTGTGGTTTAGAAAATCTAGGTGGGGTTGTTGGTATTTCTTTTGTGTGTTTTTTTTTATTGTTGTTTTCTTAATATAGGGAAATAGTTGATAAATAAAAAGAACTGCTTACAGAAAGATTGCTAATATTTAACACACTTCATTTTATGTGTTTGATTAAATCTTTACCAAGTCAGGTGTCTTGACTGTGTTCAAATGCAGTTTGAAGTGAGATACTGAATCTCAGTCAAACAACAAAGATTTTTTTAAAGTAGCTATTCCAATAAAGATTTTTTTTTGTCCTTTTTAAAATTGAAATCCTGTTTATAATCTATGAACTCTAAAGAAATGTCTGTACACTCAGTATTGATTACTCACAGGTTGTTTTTTACAGACTTTATCCTACTAAATGTCCTTGGGACAGTAATACAGAAATCTAATTGCCCTATTCTTAACCTTTTACATAGTTACTGTGTGGGTGAGACTTGTGAAACAAGGATGTCCCCATGGGAGTAATGATAATAGAAATCAAAGAAAAACAGATACTGCAACAATCCTGTAAAAATTCAATGTCACCAGCCACGAGTTGCATAGACTTCCAAAGTTATATCACTTTTGAATCTCTTGGCTTCTCTAATGTGCTTCAGCATTCACTACCATGCTTAAAATGGTTTATATATCAGGCTTTGCAAAACACAAACTACATTAACTGTGTTCCTATATTGCTATGAGATGTGCATACTTAAGGGACAGCAGAGTAGTCCTGCAGAAACCTGCCTTCCTGTCTGTTTTAATTCTTGGATCTGGAATTACACAAGGGCTCCCACAGGATTGGAATGGTGACCATACTGGAAGGAAAAGACTGCACATCCAACTGTCTGGCAAAGGACTATTCAGATATTGGATGCTAAAGGACAAAAGACTGTTGGGGCTGTTCCACAACATAAGAGCAGAGCAAGTAAATGAGTACACAGACTCAATTTTATCTAAATAAATATGCAATCTTGATTTCTATTATTTTTTTCAGCATTTTCTGAAAAAAAAAAAATAGTTTTTGATACATGCCTTTGACTATCCCTTTCAGATGAGTTCATATATTTACAGGGATAAACAACTTAATTTTATAATACTGCCTTATAATACAAAAACATTTATATGCACTAGTATTATTCACTATTGACAATACAGTATCAGGAGTATTGATGTAAGCTAATAACTACTGAAAAAGGGCAATTTATATATTGAAAAAAATAAAGAAGATGAACTTATACACATACATACATTTGTGCAGATTGTACCATGTGTCTGTCTATATATACTATGAAAAGGAAAATGGCAGATTTTTTTATTTCAAATGTACCTTTCAGTACGAAAGAGAAACTTGACAGGAAACATGTTCTTTATTTGTTCTTTGGAAAGGGAGTTGTCCATAGAATCTCTTGGGAACTCTTCAAGAATTATATTGTTTTCTATGATAAAACAGTTGAGGTTATCATCTTTTAACTCTTCTTTCAGTAGCAACCTAACTTGGATACACAAAGCATCTCAAATGCACCTGATTGGAACCCTCAGTCTTTCACTGGTAATTCTCCTACCTGTTTCCTTTGTTATTGTAAGCTGATGTTATTCTGAGAAATACATAGAATCATAGAATGCTTCAGGTTGGAAGGGACCTCAGAGGTCATCTAGCACAACCCCCCTGCCCACGCAGGGTCACCTAGAGCACGTGGCACAGGGCTGCGTCCAAACGGGTTTTAAAGATCTCCAAAGGAGACTCCACAACCTCTCTGGGCAGCCTGTTCCAGTGCTCTGTCACCCTCACTGTCAAGAAATGTTTCCTTAACTTCCTGTCTACCTTTACACTATGCATGTGGCTATATAACAGATTCTTAACATGTTCCTAGCAGTTCATAAATGGAATTAATTTCTTTTAGTAGTGAAGAGGTCTGATGACCCTAAAACCAGCTTATACATATTCTTAGAGAGTCTAATGTTTTCAAAGACACAGAAAAATGCCATAAAGTTCAGGAAGTGAAGGAGAAGGATATAGAATCTGGTTGGTGTACTTTTATTCAGTGGCTGAGCAGTTTTTCAAGCATGATAGATGGTGGATATAGAAGACAGTCTAACGGATATCTGGAGTCAGAGAATGTAATTAATTTCACCTAAGTTTGCATGCTCTGTGGTGTTATTACCTATATTTGAGCTACTACGCTAAACTCCTTTTAAATTAAGTGGAGAGAAATTGAACTCTGGAGTCACTTTTTTTCTAACCTATTTAGATTTCCACTTTGAAGATGAGAAGTGCACTCTGAAATGCTGCCTTTTTCTTTCTATTGATTTAAAAGGTGAGTAGTCCTTATCTTCTCTTCATCACAAATGTTTATTTCACTTATTTGAGCCCTGCTCCGAGTAAGTAGGAATCATGTATTTTTTTTTAAAGGGTAAAAACTGAGCCTTAGATGGTTATTCTGTTGTGAAGCATCTTCCTTTACTTAATGGCAGAAGATGCAAGATAAGTTGACTCCATTTCACTTCCTCAGAACGATAACATCCATGTTTCTTTTAGTCTTCCTAAAATGGAAAGAGGTATTTGTTGACATGGAAGTGGACCAGAAAATTACTAAGCTGCAGTTTTTCCTCAGTGGTGTAAACCACATTATGATTTTCTTCAACTCTCATCCTGTAAATACAATAAAATGTATTATAAAATAAAATAAAATAAAATAAAATAAAATAAAATAAAATAAAATAAAATAAAGGTGAAAAGGTAGAAAGGGAACATAAATAGCTCTCAAATTAATCTAACATTTAAAATCAGTTTTAAACTTACAGAAATGATTAGATTAAAAGTGGCATTCAGCTATCCATTCAGTGTAGATTTAAATTGTCCTCCCATCAAAGGTAGCCATGAAGTTTTACATGATGCTGACTGAAGCAGAACCAGCAAACGAAGTGTTAGAAAAGTGATAGATAAGAACTGTTATTTGAAGTAAAATAAGAACTACACCTTGTTACAAAGAACAAGGGCTAGGCATTCATTTCACAGCAACTAGTAGTCACCATGAGTACTTTCCATTGCCATCGGAAGTTATCATCTTTCAAAAATACAGGAAAACCATCAGAAGACTCTATTTTGTCAGCATTAAGCATAATTAATTTTTCTAGGGGAGTTAAACTACTGGAGACCTACTTAATCACTTCTGAATACTAAACTATTCAGTGGAATCTAACTTTTAGGTAGGGGCTGTATACTTAAAAGGTGATTTAAAGTGTGCCTCTTGTGAATTGCAGAATGCCTGGTGAGTTGGGATATTAAGTCTCCTGGTTCCCTTTACAGAAGGCAGTGAGTTCTTTATTTTGCTACGTAGTTCACAAGGTTCCTTTCATTAGAAAAACTTTCCTCTGTATGTTTTTAGAAAGGGTATGTTTTCAATTTAATTTTCAATTAAAAATTAGTACATAACTGAAAGGTACATAGAAATAAATAACTGAATTAAGCAATCAGGAATCTGAAGTCAAAAATCAAACAAAGAAAAACAATATGCAGAGGCTAATTACAACTAAAGAATTATGGAGTTTTATAGTTAAATATTTGATAACTGCACTTTTGGGAGCTTCTGTGTTTGTCTAGGCAGTGTACAATTTCTTTCAAAAAGCAAAAGTTAATGTATACAAATCCCTGTGTATTTTATCCATTTTCAACTAGAGAACAACAGTCATTTCCAATTTAAGCTGGGAAAGACTGATTTTCAAATACAAAAAAAAAAAAATCATGTGATTACATCACTATCTTTGTTGTTGTTGTTGTTGTTGACTTAGAAGGAATAAACAATCTGCAATCACTGTCACAGATTTGCAAAGATCATATTGCAGTAGGCAGTAGTTGAGTGAAACATTGCAGCAACAAAAGACACAGTAAGTCAAGAAAGAAAATTTAAACAGGGACTTTTTCTAAGTCAATGAAAAGAAAATCATAAATCATAGCAAATATTCATATTAACACCAAGTATTCATATTAATAGTGTTGTATATGAGATTTACAGATGCACTTTTAAAGTCAGTAAAATCCAAAGAGTGCTATTATGTCTGATATATTTGCCACATTCCCTTGCAAATTTTATTTTCAATTCAGTAATTACTAGATTATTTTACTGAGTGGAAAAGATCTGCCTTTCCAAAGATTAATTTTATTATCCTTTTTTTGCTAATTCAAAGATAGAAATTGCCACCGATACATTCATGTGCAAGCGTTCTTCTCCACCTAGTTAAAAATTTCTTCCCAAATAGAATATTAATAATTAAAACAAACAAAAAAAGAAGACCTCTATTTAGGATCTGGTATATCTTGGAAAATGTAACAAATACTTTATGATCTTGAATGCTGGCCTTTCTCACAATCTATCTTCATTCTTGTATGTGTATTCCTACATGTAAATTTGATTGACATTTTTGGCTGATTTTTTTTTGCTTTCAAAATTTCTTTGTCAAAATCAATTTTGTCTCCACAAAATATATTTACTTGAGCTAAGTTAAGAAAAACGAAAAGTTTATATAAAATGTTACACATAACTTGTTCAATGAGTAAACATTCTTTATGTTATTGTAGTCAAATCAAATTGTGGACAAATTATTCTTAAAGTATATACTCAAGGAAGGAGTCACACACACATACACACAGATACACATACATATATATTTCACATGAAGAGAAGGATGAAGTGTCAAAACAGATTTCATTTTACCTGAAAGAAAAGTCTATGTGAGTGACAGGCAAAACAGGAAATATATTCCACTCTTTAGACTGATAAAAACATGGATTTGTATGGTAAAGATTTTGCTATTTAAATTCTCTGTCTTAGCCTATCTTAAAACACATTTTTGATTGTTAGTGTTCTCTATTCTGCATATCATGATTGAATTTTGAAGCTTATGAGAGAGACATAAAGACTCAAATCTGATCTCTAAATAGATTTTCATATCAGTATGCTTACACTCTCTTTAGACTGATGTTTCAGCTATATCCTCTGCTTTCTGATGTGACATTACTGTGACAAATAGCATAGTGACACATAATGTAGAGACATGTTGCCTCAAAAATAATAATTATCATAGAATCATAGAATCATAGAAT
>VZSG01001036.1:160616-174708 GCA_013398315.1 Nothoprocta pentlandii | reverse complement strand
AGGAAGGAAGGAAGGAAGGAAGGAAGGAAGGAAGGAAGGAAGGAAGGAAGGAAGGAAGGAAGGAAGGAAGGAAGGAAGGAAGGAAGGAAGGAAGGCATCTATTGCTTCAGAAAAAGTATAGCTTTCCAGAAATATGGTTCCAAATCTGCCAAACGTGTGCAGATTTCCTATAATAGCTCAAATACCACTAGACACCAGGGTTTATTCAACTGAATCCACCACTAGGTTCTTGCAGAAAGCTGTTCTCTACAGCATGTTTTCTGTTATACTGTGAAGAAGAAGAAAGAATTTTTATCCGCCCTGTGAGAAACTAACAAAATGAGTTATGTAACAGAGTAATCCTGATGGCTGAAGTTTGTCTGAGCCTTTAAAGGCAGTAAGGCCTTTAATATTGTCTCCATACACTGAAGAGCAGGAAGCCTCTGAGTCATTCCTTTTTCATGCTGTTCTCTAAGACAAGTATGTCCTAAAATCCTTTTCATTAAATTATCGATCTCTCAACCAATCTCATGACAGAAATGGACTTTAGCAAGACATACCAGTTACCTCCAAATTGCTGAATTGCTGTTGTGCTCAAATAATAATTGACAGCTACTAGGTTCAGCTTAGATTACAGAGCTAAAGAATCCTCATTGAAACATGTCACATAAATGTGACAGACTTGTGATGAAGATTATTCTTTTTTTTTTCTTTGTCTTGTTTTCATTATTGAATTAACAAATTTAGGTGATTATCACTTTTTTTTCTTCACTATTACCTGTGATTCTGACTGCTTATATGGACTCCACTGCCATCAGTGAGAATTTAAACTATATTCCTTAGGAATAAAAGCACAAATTCTAATTACTTCAACAAAAGGAAAACTCTTTGGATGGTAAACAATACCACAGAATCACAGAATGGTTGAGGTTGGAAGGGACCTCTAGAGATCATCTAGTCCAACCCCCCTGTCAAGCAGGGACATCTAAAACACATGGTACAGGGCGGCATCCAGGCGGGTTTTGAAGACCTCCAGAGAAGGAGACTCCACAACCTCCCCAAGCAGCCTCTTCCAGGGCTCTTGTCACTCTCACAGTAAAGAAGTTCTTCCTCACATGCAGATCGAATTTCCTGTGTTGCAGTTTGCACCCCTTGTCCTGTCACTGGCCACCCCTTCCTCCCTATATTCCACCTCCAAAGAAAACAGGCCCAACTGACTCAGTCTCTCCTCTTGGTTGCCCTCCGTTGGACCCTCTCTAGGAGCTCCATGTCCCTCTTACACTGGGGAGCTTTGAACTGCACACAGTACTCCAGGTGCAGCCTCACCAGAGCTAAGGAGAGGGGCCGGATCCCTTCCCTTGACCTGCTGGCAACAATCCTCCTGATGCAGCCAGGATCCCATTGGCCTTCTTGGCCACGAGGGCACACTGCTGACTCACTGTTAAGTTGGTGTCAACCAAGACTCCCAGGTCGCTCTCTGCGGAGCTGCTTCCCAGCAGGTCGACCCCTAATCTGTACTGGTGCCTGGGGTTATTCCTCCCCAGGTGCAGGACCCTGCACTTGTCCTTATTGAACCTCATGAGGTTCCTCTCTGCCCAACTCACCAGCCTGTCCAGATCCCTCTGAATGGCAGCACAGCCCTCCGGAGTGTCAACCACTCCACCCAGCTTGGTGTCATCTGCAAACTTGCTCAGGGTCCACTCAGTGCCCTCCTCCAGCTCATTGATGAACAAGGTGAACAGCACCAGGCCCAGTACTGACCCCTGGGGGACACCACAGGCCTCCAACTGGACTCAGCCCCATTTATTACTACCCTCTGAGCTCTGCCATCCAGCTAGTTCTCAATACACCTCACTGTGCACTCTTCCAGACCACTCTCCCAGAGCTTTTGTATGAGGCTATCATGGGAGACGGTGTCAAAAGCCTTGCTGAAGTCAAGGTAAACAACATCCACGGCTGGCTGCTCCTCAACAACTTCTTCTCCTTCATAGGAGCTGGTCCATCACCTTTCCAGGGAGGGAGGTGAGGCTGACCAACCTGTAGTGGCCCAGCTCCTCCCTCTTGCCCTTTTTGAAGACTGGAGTGACATTGGCTCTCTTCCAGTCCTCGGGCACCTCCCCTGCTCTTCAGGACTTCTCAAAGATGATGGAGAGAGGCTGAGCAATAACCCCTGCTAATTCCCTCAGCACTCTTGAGTGTTGGCCCATAGATTTATGAGGGCCATAGATTTATGAGGGCCCATCGGGGCCCATAGATTTATGAGTGGCCAGTTTGCATAAGTGATCCCTAACCCAACCCTCCTTGACAAGTGGAAGGTCTTCCTCTTGTCCATTTATCTCTGTTTTACCTGGGCTCTGTGGTTCTTGGGGACTAGCCTTAGCAGTAAAGACAGAGGCAAAGAAGGCATTTAGTATCTCTGCCTTCTCGGCATCCTCCGTCACCAAGGCTCCTTCCCCATTCAGCAGCAGGCTTACATTTTTCCTAGTCTTCCTCTTGCTGCTGAGAGATTTATAGAAGCCCTTCCTGTTGTCCCTGACATCCCTTGCTATCTGTAACTCCAGACGGACCTTGGTCTTCCTCATCACATATCTGCATTCTCTGACAATGCACCTATATTCTTTGCATGTGGCCTCACCCTTCTTCCAGATTTTTTTTTTCTCATTAAGTTTGCCTAGCAGCTCCTTGCCCATTCACACAGGTCTCCTGCCCCCCTTATTCAACTTCTTTTTTTGTGGGAATGCACCCACCCTGAGCTCGGAGAAAGCTTGTAGTGCTTGTCCAGCTCTCCTGCACCCCCTTTCCTTCTGGGACCCTAACCCAGGGGACTGCTCCAATGAGCTCCCTGAAGAGGTCAAAGTTGGCTCTCTTGAAGTCCAGGGTAGCTATCCTACTTCTTGCCCAGCTTCCTCCACGCAGGATCGTGAATTCCAACATCATGTGTTCCCTGCAGCCAAGACTGCCCCCAACCCTCACATTTCCCACTAGACCATCTCTGTTTTTGTTAATATCAGATCTAGCAGCGCTCCTCCCCTTGTTGGCTCATCAGCCACCTGCATCAAGAAGTTATCTGCAATGTTCTGCAGGAACATCCTGGACTGTCTGTTCCTGGCTTTGTGGTTTTCCCAGCAGGTATTAGGGTGGCTGAAGTCCCCCAGGAGGACCAGGGCCTGTGATTGGGAGGCTTCTTGTAGCTGCCTGCAGAAGGCCTCATCCACTTCCTCATCCTGGTCAGGAGGCCTGTACTAAAATCCCACCACAGTGTCACCCCTGTTGGCTTGCCCTTTAATCTTTACCCAGAGGCTCTCTACCTGCTCTCCATCCTCCCCTATACAGAGCTGCATACATTCCAGTTGCTCTCTCACATAAAGAGCAACTCCACCACCTTGTCTTTCTGGCCTGTCCTTCCTGAAAGCCTGAAGCCCTTCATGGCCACATTCCAGTCATTGGAGCTGTCCCACCATGTCTCAGTAATTGCAGTGAGATCATGGCCCTGTTACCGCACACGCATCTCCAATTCCTCTTGTTTTTTCCCCATACTGCAAGAGTTTATGTAGAGGCATTTCAGTGAGGCTCCCAACGTGCCGCTTGTTCTCTCTGGGGCAGCTGCAACACGGCTATGTAGGCCTACAGAAGTCCATGTATTTTGCCCTTTGGCCTCTTCAGTCCCAAAGCACCCTTCACAGGCCATTTTCTGTAAACAATATCATCTACCAAAGGGAATTCTAAGTTCTGGAATTTGCCTTCTCTTGTAGAACAATCATAGGTCTTTGTGTCTATGTCCCTCTGAAAGATATTGTATGTATTTCAGAACAAAGGACCACTGGGATCTCTGTGAAATCTAATCAAGAGAACTATTATGTACATTTCAAAATAAAACAAAACAACAACAAAAAGATTTTCCACTCCTTTGCTATTGCCTTAAAATTTTAATAAATACCTTTTTTTTTCTTTTTTTTTTTTTTATCATTACTCTCAAACCTGCAATCTAAACCAATATTTTAATCCCTTTCATAAAGTACTATTCTACTATTTCTTGGATTTTGCTATGCTATACAAAACTTACCCTACTTTGATTAAATATTTAATCAAACTATGTACTCTTAAATATAAGTCACTGAGTACTATAGTCTTTGTTATCAGGGGGACCATCAAGGTGGCAGGTGGCATGCC
The DNA here is from genome assembly GCA_013398315.1 of Nothoprocta pentlandii. Taxonomy (NCBI): domain Eukaryota; kingdom Metazoa; phylum Chordata; class Aves; order Tinamiformes; family Tinamidae; genus Nothoprocta; species Nothoprocta pentlandii. Next base: position 170,559 of record VZSG01001036.1, on the reverse strand, counting down.
ATCTCTCTAAAGAGTCAGACACTCCTCATAGTTCTTTATCTTCTACAAATTTACTGAGAGCACAGTCTGCTCCATCATCCATGTCATCCATGACATTAATGAAGGGTTTAAACAGTGCTAGGCCTGTATCCTGTGGGACATGTCTGATGCCTGGCCTTCAGTTGGCCTTCTGATGCGTGGCCATCACGCTACAACTCTGGTCATATCAGTTCAACCAGTTTTCTGTCCTTTTCATGTTCACTTCTCAAGCCCATGTTTTGATTCATCAGTGAGGTTGCTATGAAAGATCACCATCTAAAGCCTTGTCTGAAGTATCTAAAGCCTTAAATCTTTAAGGCTTTTAAAAAAACCTTTTAAAAATAAAGGTTTTTAAAGGTAAAAATAAAACAACAAAAAAAAACCTGCATCCACTGCTCTCCCCTCCAGACCTGAGCCAGTCATCACATCCTTAGAGTCTGTGAGGCATGATTTCCCTTTTGTAAATCCATACTGAATATTCTCAATCACCTTTTTGTCCTTCGTATGTTTGAAAATGGTTTCCAGGATTATTTGTCCCGTCAACTTCACAGAGATCTGGGTGAGGCCTGCAGTTTCCCAGATCCCCCTGTTTGGTCTTCTTAAAGACAGGAGTGACACTTGTCTTCTCCATTTCCTCAGCACCCTCTCTTAATCACCATAGCCTTTCAAAAATAATAAAGAACTGTGCTGCAATGACATCACTGAGCTTCCTCAGCAACCAGGTCTCATGACACTTTATATTTCCAGTTTGTTTTAGTGTTGACCTAAACAGCGTTATTAAAGCCAATAATATGCTATTATTGTGGTCCTCAACAATTTTAGGACCTTGCTTCTACATTTCTTTTAAAAATATTGTGGATTGTTTTTTGGAGGTGGATTTTTCTTTTTTTTTTTTTCTTCGTTTTACTGAATTGTTCAATTACTTTTAAGTTGTAATGTTTTTTGTTTACAAACAGCTGAAGATAAAGTGATATGATTCTATATATGCATATATTTTGAACAGAGTTTACAAGAGGTCTAAGATCTTTGATACAGGAATGTAGCATTTATTTCATACATATAATGAAAGCAATTATCTATATACTAATTCCAGTGTTTCACGAAACACAGGGATATTTTTACTTCCAATATACATATACCTGTGGTAAAAATAAATAAACTGCTCTAGAAGACAAGAGATTTGTACAAGATTTATGAAATTTATACAAGATTTGTATAAATCAGAGGCACGTACATATGTACATATGTATGTATGAAAAATTTGGATAATAAACTTCAGATTAATAAAAAATTTGTCTATTACTCCTCCTACTATTGAATCATAAGATGGATTCTACCCTATATGTAGGACTTTTATAGCAAGACTATTTATTGTGGATTGCTTCCAGAATATAATCTTCACTTTGCTCTCTGATTTTAGCTTCATTTCTTTTTCTTCAACGCATTATATCTAAATACTGTATCTACTCTACTGTGTAGAGACTGTTATGTCTCTAACTTTTCATTTGCTTTCCTGTGATGATTATCTTTTAATTTCACTAAAGTCACCAAACCTGCACACCTTTATTGCACCAGAATTGCAACCAAGCACTTTCACTGAGAGCAATGTCCACCTTACTTATAATTACAGTTGTGACACTATCTTGCATCCAGGTCTATGCATATTTATTTATTTATTTATTTATTTTATTTTTTCTTAGCTGTTAGAAAGTGCAAAACTATGCCGAAAAGATGGAATCAGCGTATTAGTAGAATATGCTTTAAAGGAAGCTTAAATTATCAGATGTAATTTTCCAGCACATTACTTTTTTTCTTTTTCTTTTTTCCACGATGTTATAGTCACTCTCATCAGAGAATTATAAAAGGTTCATTAACTAGTTTGAATTGCTAAGAATTGCTAAGTTACTTTTTTCCTTAGATTACATGTCTGTTTCCTATTTTGTCTGTAAGAATTTCAAGATAATTTTTAATCTTTATCTTACTCTTTAAAAGATTTACTTAAGCAACATGATCAACTTCATAATTAACTACTTTGACATGAAAAAAAAAATCTTATCTGCTTTCCTGAAGATAGTGGGTGTAGACCATCCAGTTACATAAGAAGCCTGTCAAGTACAGCAATATGAATGCAAGAAGATTATAAAAATTAAAATAATCTTTTAGCTTAATTAATAAATCAAATACTTTTATACAGATTTGAAATACTGATGGACAAGAGAATTTAATGTTTCATTGTTACTTAGTCATTAAACTTAATTATCTCCCACTACCATCAGTAATCAATTTCTTCAAGCAGGCACTAAATAAATAAATAAATAAATAAGAACAAGGTAAGCAAAGGGCTATCAGCAAAAATATCTTTATATTAAAAAAATAATATTTTTACCTGTTCTAAAGTGGTATGGATGACCTGCTCTTTGAATGAAAGGTAGCAATGTTGTAAACAGAGTAAAAGTGGTATTATCATAGATGGTTTGATAAAACTTAGACTCGACTGTAAAAGACTGAGCCACTCAGCTCTACAACAGAACTTTATTTACACAGATTACACAGATTACACAGATGTAAGAATAAAAGAATTTATGGAGTTAAATTTAAACTGGCCCCTCAGAGAAGCCTTCTTGCACCATTGGTAGGATGACTATGTTCCTGTTTATGTAGGAGGGTCAGACATGCCTCAAAGGAAGGAGTCTCTGCTCAGTGTTTCCTATCTGAAATATAAATAAACAAGAATCATGTTTTTCATCATCGCCATACATATATTCACACGCCAAAATATTCAGCCACAGAATCTAGAGATTGACAGTTTTAAATTGCCAGGTAATTAAAAAGAAAGGCCTTGATTACTGTGTATACAGAAATTGACAGAGATTTTTTTTTTTAAAGAAGGGAAATATTAAGAACCAGATGACTATATTAAAAACAATTTGAAATTAAAAATTTCATTTTTTATGCAACTGAGTGCTGAGATAGAACAGTGAAATAAAGTAAAAGAGAAAATGATAGTTTTTTTATTATTATTTCTGATTGGTTTCAAATTAAATTGGATATATTTATAGGAAGATATGCCCTAGGCAAATTCTGAATATTAGACTTCATTACAAGCTAACCCAATGCAATTCTATGGACTTGAGACACCTGAGGAAATGGATGAGATGATCTTCTGTCTCCTGGCCTTGAAATATAAATACTTTGAAATGCAGACCTGGCATCTGAACCCAAAATGTGACTTGAGAGGTAGTATTTTTTAGAAACGTGTCAGCAGCTAACGAATTGCTGACATGTTATGTGGAACTCATATGTCAAAATTATCTAAGCAGACATTGTACTTAATATTTCTAGAAATTCCAAATTAGTCTCCCAGACAGCTTATTTTAAGTGACTTTCAACAATACAATCTACAAAAGTAGTGTCATTGATAATTAAGGATGTCTAGGTTCTACACAGACTTTTTAGATTAGCCTAGGAAATCTGTATGAGGCCAGATGATTTAATATAAAACCTCCGGCGGATAATACTCTTTTGAACTGTCAAGTCAGGGCCAGGCATCTGAAATGGCATCCAAATTCAGTCCTAAAGTCCAAATTCAATGCAGCACAATTATCTCTCAATGGCTAATCCTATTTAATTCACTGATCCTGAGTTTAATTTCACCTAACTTTAATTATTAAAAAGCTGGTTAAAAATGGAGCATTAGTCAGTTGTCTAAGGGGAGCTAACTTGTCATTATAGATGCACTAGGCTAGCTAAGGTGTCTGCACAGATCTGCCAGATATAGGATATAGGGCCCACAGGAAACCTGCTGGCACTGGAGACCAGATAACATATCCGAGATCATATAGAATGGTAATGAATGTCTATTGTAGCCACTCTAGGTTAGGATTCATGTACAGATTGTAGAAATCTGAATATGAGGATTTACTTTACAAATTTTTGGTTAACATCCCATCACAGTCAATGATAAATCTAGAAAAGCACAATTAATAGAGCCTGAGATGGTCACAAAATGCACAAGTCTACTGTAGATTAAGCTTTCAATTTCAGCAGACTGTTTGTGGGACATCTAAATGGGGATAGAAGATATAACAAAAGACTAGTGTAGGAGACACAAGATCTCTGAAGCAACAGCTGGTATACAGGCAGGATAACACAGAATAACCTGAATGGCAACACAGCTCTCCGGAATGTCAACCACTCCACCCAGTTTGGTATGATCTGCAAACTTAGGGAAGGTGCCACCAGTTCTCCCTGTAGAGGCTAAAATGTAAGATGCAACAAAAAGTATTCCCAGACCAGGAGAGCTACAGCCCACTGAGAACCTCACTGACTGAAATGATTGTTTCTAATCTATTTTCTATTCAGTATCTTTCCCACTGATCAAAAATGAGCAGTGATTTTGAACAGTGAAAGAGAATGTCATGATTTTAACTACAACCTTGATCTTGATCTATCTCCTTAGTACAAGTTTACTGGCTATGGATTCTACTTAATTACTGGGCAAAACTTTCCATTATGTAATCATAGTATCATCTAGATAAAATAGCATGATTTTAATGATTCAACAGATTAATGCATTTATACATAAAAACAAAAACAAAAGCTCTCTATAGTAAGAAGTTCAATTGAATTTTCTTGCTGACAATTTTAAGTGCTGAAGCAGATTTTATACATAATAATTCAACAGATATTTTAGGGGAAAGGATGAAAACTATTTTTATATTGCATAGTCATTTGGACTTAAAACTAAATTTATCATTAGAATTGAGAAAAAAAAAGGGCCATTGGACTTTTTAAATGTTGTATAACAAAAAGATTTGTGTTTAAAATCTGTGACGTGTATCTTTTTATATTATTGGATTCATGTTTCACATTATTCCTGATAAATTATTCTGACTTTATATACATAATATGTAATTATTTAATTCTGCTCAATATTCCTGATTCCATCATGTTATTTGGCATATATTCTTAAGGTTAAAACAACTATGGTATCTGGAGATTTCCAACAATGTCACAATGTCCAGTCTTTAAGAAGGACCTCAGACTCTGGAGCATGGTCAATGCCAGCTTCAAGATGATGGACTTGAATTCTTAATAAATGGAATTTCTCTCACTTTAATTGCATACTGATACTGATGTCTACTCTAAACTAATTCTAACTAACTCAGGCATTTTCTGGCGTCAGTGAAAAGTCAATGAAAAAATGCAAATAATTACATAGGGCAATTTATCCTATACTAAGTTGGATGTGATGAGTGCTTTCTTGAATGTTTTGATTTTTATCCATTAACTTTAAGGAACTTTGCAGGAAATTTCCATTAGATATTTTTCTTTATGTGCTAGGTTTAGATGATATAAAACCTTACATCCATGTTCTACATTGATGGAGCTTCCACAAGCTTTGCACCAAAGTTTTGTAGTGTAATTAAAAGGCCACTGAAATGCAGATGATACTGATAAAATACAGAAATACAAAGAATCACGGAATCACAGAATGTCCGAGGTTGCTCAGGGAATTGCATAGTTGAGTTTTGAATCATTATCTCTAATGATATAGAATCCATAACCATTCTTTAAAAAAAAAGAAAAAAAAAAAAAAAAAGGTTCAATGTTTCACCACCCTCTATTTTTCTTACATTTAAATGGAATATTCTGGATTTCTTTTCTTATTCATTCCTTTTCATGCTTTCATTGAAAGGAGGAGGTCTTTTCTAGAAGGCTGTCAGGTTGGTCAGGAATGATTTCCCCTTTCTAAACTCATGCTGACTACTCCCAATCACCTTCTTGTCTTTCACATGTTTTTAAAGATTTTCCAGGATTATCATCTGCTCTGTCACATGTTTTTAAAGATTTTCCAGGATTATCATCTGCTCTGTCATCTTCACAGAGATCAAGGTGATGCTAAATGGCTAGTTTAGCACTGAATTCTGCAATGATTAACAGGTAACCAGAACAAAACTCATAGAAGCTTGATTAATTCAACAGCACATAAAAGTATTCTTTTGTCAGCCCTTATTATGCATAGGCAAAATCTCTGAAGCACAATGAAAAAATACAACTTCGGTAAGATCAAGAAGACAACTAGGTATCTAATCATCTGTGTACATAAAACTGCTGGACTGTGCATTTTGAATTTTTAAATGCTATGCTAAGTGTAGGTATCTGATTGTAAATACCTCTTTAATATGAAGCAAGTCATTTTTCCAACAGCTGAAGCAAAGAAAAAACGTGCAAAGTTGCATTTGTTTGACAAAGAGAAGATTCCTATATAAATATAAAAACAGAATTTTTAGAATGTTAAATTCAAGAAGAAGATGGTTAACAGAATCTGAATAGAAGAATTTAGTTTATTACTCAAATGGAAACTCTTCACACTCTTCTGTGTGCAGTGGAAAATCCTTTATAGGAAATTTCTCTGAGACTCACCTTCATTTAAAATAATAAATGATAAAGCCTTCAAACAGACTGTGAACAACTTCAGTGACTGTAAGCAATTTATAAGCTACATAACAAGTATTGCATGAATTTGATACTAATTCTCTTAACACAGCATGATAGTTTCTTGTGCTTGATGCCAAAACAATTTGATCAGTACTGCTCCTCAGAAATTTGACCTTGTTAAAAAATATAACTTTATTTTTGTAATAGAAATAAGATGTCATATGGCTGAGCAAATGCAATGAGTTTTGTGAGTAACCACTGAAATTAAGAGTCAAGTTATCAAGGGCAAGCCATCAAACAGTTTAATGGTAATTAAAATTATTTTCACCCTTACATCCAGAAAGGAAAAAAAAAAAATGTTTTCTTTCAGCATGAGAAACTGCATCTGAATATCTTAAGGCTCCCCAAAGAATCTTTTCTAACATTTCAAATTATTACTAATGAATATTTCTTTCCAATTATAAAACAATTTGATTAACTTATGACATTTATTTTCATTTTTTTTCTTCTTGGTGATACTTAGGAATAATTGAATTTCCTTAATTTTAGTCATTAAAAGTATTAGACATTTTGTTTCAGCTACTTTTCACCATACCATCTGTAGTGATGGAGGAAAATAGACATTTTCAGAAGGAAATTTACACATCCTAGAATAAGTGGTGTTCAATACTTGGGGGAAAATGAGAAAATAACAGTGACTAAGAAATTTGGAATAATATTTCCAATCTAATCAAAAAACATCCTAAGATTCAGTACTTTACAAGCATTTTCAATAAAACTGATATATACTCAGAGCATGGAAGTCATATTCTTTAACACTATGCATATATATATATATATATTTATAGGTGATTAAGACAGCTACAAAAGATCTGTTGTAGAAGCTATCACAGAATCTCAGAGTGGTTTAAGTTGGAAGGGATCTTGAACCTCTTATGCAATGCTCTTGCTAAAATTGGGATCATCTGCAGAAGGCTCACTAGTTATGTGTCCATTCAGATTTTGAATATGCATAGCAATGGAGAACCCACCACCACTCTGGGACCACTCTCAAAATGTATTGTTCTTATGCTTAAATTGAATTTTCTGTATTTCAGTCTGTATTTCACTGGGCCCCCCTGAGAAGATTCTGCTTTATCTTCTTCCCTCTCCTCACATCAGGTATTTATATACATCAGTAAATTCCCCCTGAGCCTTTTCTTCTTGAGCTAAACAATCTCTGTTCAGCTTCTGTCAGCCTCATGTGTCAGATGCACCAATCGCTTAATCATCTTTGTGACAATAAATGAAATGCAAGGTAAAGTCACAGGAAAAAGCAGATACTGTTAAAAGCTTCCAGGATTACTACCTACCAGAAAGATATATTAAAATAAAAACATGAATGACTAAATGAATAAGATATAAAGATGGAGAACAAAAGGAAGAACAGAGTTTAAATCAGTAAAACAAAAATTCTATTAAAATAAGATAGCATTTTACTCATTGTTCAACAGTCATCAGACATTTAACACAATTTAATATAAGGCCACTGAAAAAAAAGCCCTATTATAATAATACAAAGAGAAAGTCAAAGGGCAAGCTGTGAAGATTGAAAACTGGAAATAAATTGGAAGATGGAATATTGTGTATTTTAGAGTTAGCCACAAATTTACCAATTTTTCTCACAGGTAGTTGCTATGGTATAAACAGGAAACGTGCATTTTACATTTTTTTCCTGAGGATAAGTCATGCATATTCAGTTAAGAACATTTAGCACAGCTGCCAGAGGTAGACATTATGTTCTTGACTATGCAGTAATGGGTCCATCGTGTTGTCACAGTTTAGTCCATCTCTACACATGCAGCTCTGCTAAATAGAAACAAAGGACTAATACATTTAATCATAATTCCAGTGAGATATCTAGAAATAAGCTGTATTTTCTGTAAACTATAGAATGTCAGACATCATATTGAGAAAAGTAACATTTTTTTCATTTCTAATTTCATGATACTTCACCAGCAATATCCCCTTCCTGTTTGTTTTCTGCAGCTGTTTACATTTAGTAGATCTTGTGCATTAATTTTCTTAGGTATTCTGTAGTAAACCTAAGTTAATAGTAAAACAGTAAAAATGGGAGTCTGGTTTCAAAATATTTTGCTTATGAACTAAATTCATTTTAAAGTTCACTTTTGTGAACTTTAAAAATACTTTAATGATTATGTATCCAGACATCTCACAATAAAATACACTTTGATGATTTGTTCTCTTGCTACACAGAGTATTCATTAATTTTCTTTTTCTATAGTAATTGCAAATAATTTAGAATTTTTTCTATACATGCTAATCGTTTCTATTTCAATAACTTTAAGAAGAAATTCAAACAGATCGTAAAGGTATCACTTCAGAATTACATTGATCAAATTATGTGATAGTTAAATATACCTTCAAAAGCTAATTAAATACCAGGTTTCACCTTCAAGAGTTTTCAAAGTTTGGCTCATGTGACTAATATATCATTGTGTCTTATGGCAGCCTTCCAGGATTTCAGCAGCTCCTCTCCTTCAAAGCAGAAGGAAGTATTGATTTTCTTTGGTCTTGATTTATCAAGGATGTATCAGTTGCTGTTGAGTAAACACACTGAGTAAATCTAGTTGCACGTTCAACCTTCACTACACATAACTTTGCTTTAATATTAGTTAAATATTTTAATTAAGATATTTCTATATCTGTAATGGAAGTATTCTTCCATGGGGCAGATGAGTGGGAGTTTGTTGTTCATGGATCAGAGGAGAGGTTGGTAAGGGCAGCATTGTGGTAGGACTGTGTTTAAGACCACCTAATCGGAGTGATCTGAAATCATCCTAATTGGATGAAGACTTCTTCAAACAACCTGTCCTCCAAATCATGCATTCTGGCTGCCATGGGGGACTGTACCCTCTCTTATATCTGCAGGAAGGGCAACACAGTGAGTCACAAGCCAAAATGAGAATTCCTGAAAGGCATCAGGGATAATTTTTGGCACAGAATGGGACAACCATGGATGATGTTCTTCTGGCTCTAATATTAACTAACAAGGAAGAACTAATTGGAGATTGACTGCAGTAGCATCTGTGAAATAGCTGAGTTCAAGACCATGGGAAGAATGAGGAAGAATAACAGCAGAGTACAGATCCTGGAGTTCGGGGGATCAGAAATTGCTTTTATTGAGGAAACTGATAGGTGTGATCCAGTGAGATGAAGCTTTAAAGGAAAAGGAGCTCAGAAAAGCTGACAGGCTTTCAAGGACATCTTCCAGGCAGCAGAAAGGTCCATCCTGATATTCAGAATAATAATCATAATCATATCAGGAGACTGTCTTTATTAAACAGTAAATTTATCACAGAATCACAGAATCACAGAATATTTAAGGTTGGAAGGGACCTCTAGAGATCATCTAGTCCAACCTTCCTGCTCAAGCAGGCACACCTAGAGCATGTGGCACAGGGCGGCATCCAGGCGGGTTTTG
>VZSG01001036.1:133981-154612 GCA_013398315.1 Nothoprocta pentlandii | reverse complement strand
AGGGGAGGGGGGAAGGTGAGGGGAGAGGATTTCAACAAGAGAAGAGAACATACATTTCATGTATGTGAAAGTATTATGGATCTGATGAGCTCACCATGGATATCATTAGGAAGTAATACCTACTCTAGGTAATGATTTTCTATCACTTTAAACACTACCATTATAGTAGTTTAATGTATATAGCCTTTTTTCTTCAATTTATTTATGAGACATCATGTGGATCTGTGTCCTCTAAAGTCAAAAATATATGTCTTCTTCAGCCCTTTCTATGCTTCCTTGGACAGTTACCTAGAGTAAAAAGGAAATTAGATTTAGTTGACATTACTTGATCTTGATAAGTCTCTTAGCTATTTCTGTAATCTTATTACACTCATGGTGTTTACAAATTGATTGTTTAATAATCTGTCCTGGTGTCCATTTCAAAGATACCAAAAACAGCTGAGTGGACTATAATTCCCAGCAGTAACTCCCTCACATACACTTTATCTTTTTTAAAGGCAGATACTATGCTTGCTGCTTTACAGTCTCTTGAGATTTCACCTTTCCTCCATGAATTCTGTAGACTTGTTAATGGCTCAGAAATGCCTTGGCTATTTTCTTTAAATATAGTAGAGTAAGTTTCATCAGAACATTCTAATTCAAATGCATTTATCTATCTTTAATCTTTCTTCATTCAGGCCCATGTTTCCACAGTAATTTCACTTGCTAAACATTTCATCATAGTCAAAATTTCTGTCAAGAGTGAAACTAAAAATAGATTGACCTTTTCAGTCTTCTCTTTGTTATTTGCTGTTTTTTTTTATTATTATTATTTTTACTATTAAATACTGGTGCAACTCTTTCCTGATAGCAAATGAGAATCTATTTTATTGTCTTATCTTGTACATACTAGTCATTTTTCTTCCTTTATTTTTTTAAAGAAATTTATTTTTTAAAGAAATTCTCCTCACTGAAGTTTCCTCATGTGATCACATGGATATATACTTGGCAGTGTACAGTTACCTTTCCTCCACCTTCAGTTTTTTTACTGTGCACCCTGAAAATTGCCATCTGTTCTGAAATTCGTTTTGCTGAAGTTTTTCTTACTGAACTCTATTGTCATTTTATGCTGTTGTCATTCATCTTTTATCTCACAGTTGTGGATTTTATTGTTTCATTTTTACTTTCATGCTAATTGATTTACCTCTTCAGAATCTGAACCAGTTCCTCCTGTCAGTCAGAATCAAATATATTGCCAGCCCCAAAATACTAAAAATGCATGAATTAGGCCCCCAAAACTGGTAAGATAACTACATAAAATAAAATAAAATAAAATAAAATAAAATAAAATAAAATGTTTCTTAACATTTACCATCTTTCTTTTCACCCCCTAGAGTGCTCTTGGATTAATTTTTCATGCTTTTCTCTGGAGTCATGAGGGCTAGCAACCTACTCTAAAAAGAAAAGAAAAAAAGAAAAAAGAAACTTTTAATTTTCATCTCCTGTTATTCTCAGACAATAGGGCTTTAATATGAGTCATCATGAGGTTCTTGATAAAATGAAGGTTGTTTATTTTAGGTCCATTGACAACTGGTTAAAAAGCAACAATGTAAGAGCACTTGTAATCTCCTGCTGCTATCTGTAAGCAATATTTGGTTATTGAAAAACTCTTCTTCAGCTCTTTTTCGTTTATTTCACTGAAAATAGCTGAATCTTCTCATTCCCTCACAAGTAGCTTTTACTAAATTATATGTCCTAAGGCTTTCAATAAACTCAGATGGTGGAGGCAGTAATAGTGGCATTAACCTTTAACATAGCATAAAACCCAATGTAATGAAATGAAATAAAGGACACGTAATAGTGGTAGGGTCTAATTTGTGATCCTCTGTGATTTCATAGAAGCTTATTTTGTGCTCTAATGAATAAAAGTAACACTTTATCTTATCATATGATTGTATAAAAGTAATTGTCCCTGAATTGCTCTCACAAGGCTTTAATTTTTTTAAAGTATGTAGTTCTAATAGTTTGTGAAATATAGTGAATTTGTCCTACTCTAGGGTTATGTAGCCAACAATTTCTGTTGAATTTAGCATTCCCTTCTTAATGTTAGCTATACTTTAGATTTGTAGTCAAGAGCTACGTGGAAGATTTTCAAGGTTTGCATCTGATAATGAATCGAGGAAATGGAACACATTTTATTCAAAGAGTAATTCCTTTGTTAAGGCCACCAAAATCTGATTGACCTGTATTTTTTAACTCAGCTGATGCTACAGCATACTGTACCCAGCTGATACTGTAATTATCAGCTGTAAATAACCCACTGAATGCCAAACAACTGGATATATGGGTTTTATCTTTATATCATTCCAAAGAAAAGTCAAGACTTATGTTAAGTTTATCTTTTGTGCTAGGTCAAGGGCTGTGATTAGACGATATTATTCTCTAGCGTGAAGCCAAAGTCTTACCTGCAATTTGGCTCGTCCCGCTGCATTGCATCTTCTCTCCATTTGTTCTATGTGTTGTATTTTTTTTTTCTCCCAAGTCACAAAGAAAGATAGGTTTCATAGGCAGCCTGAGGCTAAGATACATGCAGAGCAGTGAGGACATCTGCCACCAAACTACAAGGAACATCAAAGGATCACATGAAAGGCAGTTTGCAAGACACAGAGCCCATTTCCTGTACCAGTTCCTTACAGTCAGCATACAAGGCACAAAAACGTTTCACTGAACTGATGTTCAGAGCTTATTTAATAAGGAAAGGTTAATTATATAATTATTTACCAACAGCTGTTTGTCAGGTGCAATATAATACATGTCCACAGGAGAATGAATGCATAAACTGGTGTTATATAATTTTATATAACTGCATTCCTTGATTTGTGACTTGTTTTGTTGTCTTGGAGCACTGAGAACATTCAGAAGAATTTTCCCTATAAATATATAGTAACTAAGGAAAAGAAAAATCAAATCCCCTATCAATAATTCAGGCAGAAAACAGTCTGGGCCTGTTTTCTCTGGAGAAGAGAAGGCTGAGAGGGGATCTGATTCTCTACTGTTAGGGTGAGAGAGCAGTGGAACAGGCTGCACAGGGAGGTGGTGGAGTCTCCTTCTCTGGAGGTCTTCAAAACCCACCTGGATGCCACACTGTGCCACATGCTCTAGGTGTGCCTGCTTGAGTAGGAAGGTTGGACTAGATGATCTCTAGAGGTCCCTTCCAACCTTGAAGATTCTGTGATTCTGTGAATTCATAGAAATTACTGTACAAGGAATTCTGTTACTCAAAAATAGAATGTAGAACTGTAATTTATATGTGTACTTCAATAGCTTAAATAGGACATAGCTGGATGAGACCATCATATGAAAGAAATATTCCAGAAAATTTTCCTACAAAGAAAATAGAATCAGTAAGCATAAAAAAAAACTCAAATATTACAGTTTGAAAAATTTGCACATTAACTCTCTCTCTTTCTCCCTTCCCCATTTTCATTCAAGAACTTTGAGTTACAGATTTCATTTACAATATACAAATTACAGAAGGTGGGTTTTTTTTGACTTATGCACAACAATAGAGAACAGGCTGTCCTGATAGACCTCCTTAGGTCTTATCTCCTGGCAGCTTTTTCTACAAGTGCTGCTTCCCTACTGAGTCCATCCTCTCCTACTGAGAATCAAAGACCCATCAAGCTGAGTTGGCGGTGGGATCCTGTTTTGAAAAGCCAGGTCAAACAAAAAGAATCAGAAAGGAACGGTGTGATTTATCAGACTTGTTTGGGTTCTGAGTATTACATCTAGATGCATTGTGTGCTATGGGAAAAAAATTGTTCTTTTTTCCAATAAGTACTCATAAAATTAATTAATTTATACAAACATAGATTTGTTTAGAAGTGTCTGCTAAGGTTATAAAAGACAGAGATGTTAATTTTGAGAGTTTTTTTTTTTAATTCTTCTTCAAATTATTCAATTATCACTATTGAAGCTATTGAAGTGTGTAGGTGTTGAAGAACCTTCCAATTAATTAGGGTTAGTGTGGGATGTTTCTCAGGTCATCTTAAAAAAATATTTAGTTTGGTCAATCTCTGTCTGCTTTTGAAAACCAGAGGATTAATTATATGATTATACTGAATAGTTGCTTTCTCTTAACCAGTTGAAACGTTATGAAGTTTAACTTTTCACTAAGCTCTGGCACCGTTCAGAAGACAGCAGGTAAACACGCACAGCCTTAACTGTTTTAAAATGGAGAGTGAACTTCAATTTTTTCATAGGGATAGAAGTTGTTCTCAGGGAGTTCCTGATATTCGGTGTCAGTGCACAAGGAAAATGAGTGGAACACATGGCATGAGTCTATAATTCTATAAATTAGTCTTGGGAAAAAAAAGATATATGAAGGTACTTTTGCATGTGACAGATCATAGGCCACCAGAAAGTCCACTGTGTATCAGTAAGGCTATTCCAGATTTCATCTGAATGTGCCTAAATACCCAAAATTGCATTGAATTTATATCTGAATTGTTTTAAATATAAATTATGGGCACCACTCCAGAAATTAAGCCCTTTAAGTACTTGAAGTTTTGTTACAGATGGAACTACTCAGTTCACTCCAGAATAAAATCCAGGAATATACATTCTGGGTTAGTGAGGAAAAAAAAAAAATGGCCCAGGAAAATATTTGATCTAATTAATAATATTTATTTCTTACCTGTTTAACAGCATTTACATATTTAGATATATATTCACTTCATTTAAGTCTATTAGAAAATCAGATAGGGGCTACAACTCATTAATAATGTTAGTCATTAACAATACTACATTACAGTTTCTGAGATTTACTTTTTTTTTAGTTTTTAGAAACATTTTTAAAATGCTGTAGTTAATATGGATGAAAAGAAATTAGAGAAAATGTTACTTCGTATTACACTGCTTGGGGTGCACTGTGCTTCTCGTCTGCTCTACTACCTTGATAAGATATATGGGTAGGATGTGTAAAATTAAACTTCTCTGGCTCAGAGTAAAAGATATTCTACAAGAGATAAAAGGAAAGTGGGTATAGTGATGCTGCAGAACATGTAGAAGTCTTTTATCACATTTATCTCCAAAGAAATTAAACTTTTAAAACAGAGTATCTAAGACTTTCACTGCTGATACAAATCACATACATAAAGAAAGGAACATTTAAGTTTGTATCTATATTTGGGAGTTACTTCTAAAACAGGAACCTAATAAAGGTAGCCATATTGCGGTTATGTACCTGCAGAGCTGTGCACAGCTTTAGACCTACTACTCAACAAGAAAAATCATTGCAAGTAATGTGATTCCATGGTCCTGGGTTTGTGCTTTGGAAAATAATATTTTATGTCTGATATTTCAGACATTTTTCACAGATGAGCTCTGTAACTGCAGCACAATCTCTTTCTTAACAGAAGGAAGAGCTGACTCTGATGTCTCTATGATTACAGTGAGTAGATCAATTAAATCTAATGGTTACCATACTAGTTTCTTACTGATCTGGGATCGCAGATCCTTAAGTGAACTAACAGTATTTTTAAAGTATCAATATAGTATTAGTAACAATACTCAGAAGCCAAGGTGAAATCCAGAGGACCAGTCTTTGGGGCTCGTGGCAATCTAAAAGCAGTCATGCGGCCATTTAGCTAAGTATCTTTTTTGGGGGTATTTTGAACCAAAGACCTACTTTGCTTAATGGATGCTATATCATATTTTTCTTTTGATAGTTTGAGATTATGAGGATTTACATTAAAAGTTAAAAAAAATGCAGATGCAGACATATATTTAAACATTTAGAATCACTATTAGTATTTTATAGTTTAGAAAAAGCTGATGATAGATATATCATAAATATTGCCAAATTAGCACCTAAAAGAATGGAAATAACTCTTTCTACAATGACTAGTATAATTCGGGACCTCTGGAACTATTAAGTGATAATGTAAATGGAAGTTAGAATTCTGCAAAACTCAGATTACTCTTCATAGTATTATCACCCTCATTTCACATGGTATATATTATAAGAGAGACATATAGCAAACTCATATTACTATAGAAGAAATGATACAGGCTAAACGCTGGAGGAGGTCATTTTGTTGTTGCTGCTGTTGTTGTTAGACAAGACAAGTTTTTGTCTGAAAGAAATGACTCATTTTCTTGAATGATAAAAACAATTGGGCACTGTTTATAATTACAGTCTAGGCACTGTTTATAATTACATTAACACTTCAACAATGAAGCAGTGTCACTGCCACACTGAAACCAGTCAGGTAAAGAGTAACAAAAGATTGAATGATCGCTTGGATGATTTTGAAGGCAGCAAGATAGAATGGACCTTGAAGGACTGGTAAAAAATGCATCACAGAATAAAATGCTGGAGAAGCTCCAGAAAATTGAGAATTTAGGGATGCTATAATAGCCTGGCCAAATACTAGGCACTGCCCATGGCAAAAATAAATTATTATTGCATGGATTATTTAGCATAAGACATATAATTATTGTTCTTTAAGTATTTTTAATACATTTCTTACCTACACTTAAAATCTAAGTGCTGTTTAACAAAGAAAATATTATATGAGTTTTTAAAAATTGTGTCATTGAAAAGAAATTTCCTGTTGATAGAAGTCATATTTGTACCCAGTCTGATTATGGTGCAAGGATAGAATCTATTTTGTTCTAAGTAAAGAACTGAAGTTAGAAGTCACTGTAACTAGAATCATGACATTTTTTTCTGTGTATCTAATCTATCGGTAGCATCCTTCTGCTATACAAGATGTCTCTGCTGACATCTGATTGGAGTGCCAGATATCTTCCTGCACAGATTTAGTAGTGTGACATTTCTTTTCGTGACTCGTGGTCCCAGCCATCTAAACCCCCAAAACTGCAGATTGGATGGGAGCTGGAAATAAAAACTCTACAGTCCCATAAAAGGTAAAAATAACTGCAGATAGTGTTGCTGTTGAGATATTACAATGCTTGTTGTGCGTAACAAGAAGTAAGAGTAGTAGGTGTCAATTTGACCAGGCATTTCTGATGAGTCAATGTGGACTTTGTAAAAGGTGATGCCACTTTTTATCTCTTCTTACCACTCATACAGTCTGTCCGTAAAGAACTCTTCTCTAGCTCAGCTGGTATTTAAATGTTTTCTTACTGTCTCACCCTAGCAGTACTTGTCAAACAAGGAGACAAGCAATGTCTGAAGATCTTGGTCCAAGTCAACATCTTCTGCAACTTTGCTCTCGTAACTCCTAAGTTATGGCATTTTGCACAAATTCTAGCAGTGCACCAGAAATATCAGCACTTTGAATTATGAAGTAAATATACCATTCCACATCAGTTTTTATTTTCAGCCTTTTGTATTTAATATGTAGTTCTACTACAATGATGAACAAAATTTAAATAAATCTAGGTACAGTAACAACACTTTATTCATTTTGATTTTCACACTAATTTACTTTTGTATTGCCCAAATGATTTTTAAGTCACAAGGTTCTGAACCCTTGTGCAAATAATGGTACACTTGCTACTATTTTTTTTACTCTAGTATGTTTTTAACATAGTGAATGATTAATATAGCAATATAAAAAGACAGAGATGCTGTCTAAGCTCTTGATGGAAGTTTGGGTGGAATCATTATTTTGTGCAGCATTTTGTGTCTTTGGATGCTGTATTGAATGGGCAGTCATCTGATTTCCTTAGAGAAAAAAAGTATGAGTAAACTTTGAGTTTTTATTGTATTTATTTAATTATTTGTTATTCTATTTTATATATAAATTATCACTTCTGTGAGTTTTAACCTAGTTTTGAAGAAGATCAGCATCAAGCTGAGGTATATGCTCCTCCCTCACCAAATTATTTCTCTGTCCTATAGATTCCTTCCATCTTCTGAGTACTTCCTTCATTAGCTTCTTTAATTTACTTTCCTGGATGGTACATCAGCATATGTCAGAATTTGGGTATATTTGGAGTATTTCTTCTGTTTAGACAAGTACTAAGAAGACCATCATGTTTTATGAATTATTTCCTTGCTGGACTAGCACCTCTATCTCTCTCCTTCCAGAGAGCAGTGCTTTTATCAACCCTGTAATACTGCAATGTATTAACAACTGATTCATTTTGATTGGGTTATGTTTCCAGACAAGATACTGACTATTTCAATACAGCAGTTAGTAATGAATTATGTATGTGTGAAAGTCCCAGGAAAAATGACAGAACAAAGGGTTAAAATTGTCTATGCCATTAATGAGGGATATTACTTCTAAGGCATTATTTCTAGCAACAAAACTAAGGAGAGTATACTTTATATCAAGACCAGGAATGCACTATAAAAGTAATACAGTACAGATTTGTCTTGGGAAGACCTTGTATCCTAACAGCACTAGCATGGCAACAATATTGTGGCATACCACATACCTAATTCCTCTTCCCATTAGCCCTCTTGGAAAAAAGGCTATAGACAGGCATCGCAAATACATATTTCAAACAAGGAAAGTAAGTCTTCTCTCTTACACACATGTGTGTGTGAGGGTGTATGTATGTATGAACAGCTGAATCAAGACTTAAAATTGGAATTTAGATCCAAAATGATATATTTAGGGACCTCCAATGAAAGTTTCATGTTATCTAGGTCCCTAAAAACCTTCAAAGGTCAGCACATTTTAGACAGTGCAATCTAGAGAAATATTTACCTTGCTCTAAATCAGAAATTGATTATCTGAATTACTCTTTAGACTTAATTCATTGTATTGTAGGTTGCCTTAATACAACTGCCTGAAAGGAAGTTCTTAATATGGTCTGAGATAACTTAAACTATCTGAAAAATCTGCGCCTAGGCCAGCAAACATGACATTGGAATATCCTTGGTGGTCTTGACTGGCACCTTAGTGGCTCAGTTTGGCACTTGGAAACCTGTAATATTTAGAGCATAAGAAAATAAAGATATCAATGCCACTGAATCAACTTGATCTCTTTAAACTGTAATGGAAGCTTATATATATATAGATGGCATATAGACACCTATATCAATATGATTACATTTATAAAGAGATGAGTACTATCCCAGCTCACTGGTTCCAAAATAAGCCAGAGCACAATCTTTTTCACTCGGCACAACCAAATTTCCAATGTGAATATTAAATTTTCTGCTTCTGAGTCAAAAGTGAAAGCTAATGATTATAAATCAAAACTCTTAGAAATGAAGAGACTGCACGATGAGGTTTGCCTTCTCTATTCAGTTCTTCTACCATACCTGAAAGCAGATGAAATTCCAGAATGTGGAATGAGTGTCTTGGTAGTCAATATTTGACGGAGTGCTTGACCATATACCTAGATGATTTGAAGAGTCAATCTCTACAAAAGAGCAATACATTTGTCCTCCTTTTGAACATTTTCACCAGCACATATGTAGTAGAAGTAGGAACATTGGAATTATAAATTTAATTTATAAATTACAAGAAAGAGGGTATTCTCCAATTCTATTACTATCTGGTAGCCAATGCACTTTGAGGCATATATAAGCAGGGGGCTTTGAAGTCTTACTGAGGAATGGAAGAAATAGTGAGTCGAGCAATATATTCATGGTTAGTGTAACCCTGGGAGAAGGGGCAGCAGTCAGAGCTGACAGCAAAGAGGTAATTTCAAGAATCAGTTGTGATTTTAACAGCTGATCAGAACTGGGAAAAAATCAATACAACTCAAGGCTGATGTAATGAAAAATCTGTAAAATTTCTCTTTGACTTTGTGGAAGCATCAACTCACCTCAGAGAAACAAGAGTTAACTCTGAGGAGGAACAGCAGTGATATAGTAAAGTACATTTAGGACTGGAGCTGATTCCAGGAGGAGACCACTTATAGGAATTAAATATAGACCTCCTCAGCAATGTAAGTACAATACAGCTAAATATATGAAATAGACTGTATCCAGCCCAATTAGGTTCCCAAACAGCAGGGTTCCCCTCATTATTTCAGCCTGGACAGGCTGCACTATTTTGATGCTGCTGTTCTCACCTGAACTATTCTCTGTCCTTTCTGCTCTTCCTCTTTCAGTACAAAGCAAAATAGCACTCAGCTGTAGTCAAGCATCTCAGAGATTATAAGGCTGGAAGACTTTAGTGTGACTACATGCTTTGACACCCTCAGGTAATTACCCCTTAAATGGGAATACAGCTTAAAAAAACATGCAAACACAAAACATCCCCTTGTTTCCAATGATTCCAGTGATGGCTTCTCTTTTTTATCCCAGTGATTTCTTTTTTCTTTTTTTTTTTTTCCATACTCTCTGATTTCTAGTTGAATTCATCTGTTTCCAAATTCCATCTATACTAGATCTTGTTTCTTTTTGAGCTTTTCCCTAGCTTTGATGTCAATAAAGTAGTGACCTGCAGCTGGATAGGTTGGACACAGCTCTTCGTTATGGAGTGCCACTCCTTCCTCTGTCAGCAAGCTACATAGTTCATTCCCAATCACTTCCTTAAGAAAAGCAGGTAGTCAGAACAGCCTCACCACTTTAGGTTCTCCAGTTTTGACAGAGAACTTTACTGCTTCAAGCAGACTAATCAGTATCTCTTCAGTGAAGGTATTAAAAGGATAGCTTACTGAATGACACTCATAGTAATGAGAAGGAGTTTTATATTAATTTTTCACCTTCTGGAGAAGTTTTTCAGTCTGCTTTTAGAGACACTAATCTAAATGATTATCACCAGGGCTTTTATGTCTTCAGTAACATAAAACACTTTTTGAATACCAAGCTCAAATTTATTATTTTTATATTTCAGTCCTAATCTGATTCATCATGCATGAAAGTGCTGAAATACAAAAGAGAATCAAAGACTGAAGAGATACAAACAACTCTTGATATTTGAGACATCAGGCAGGACATAATGAAATTGCAGCATTCTTCATTATAGAATTCAAGAAATTGTAGTATGTAGAATTTTTCATTTAAAATATAATCCATGAAAAAAAAAAAAAGAATAGCAAGCAAGCAAAAATAAAGGCATACTCTTTTATTCATCTCCCAAGACTTCATGTATCATTACAACTAAATCAAAATGTGATATTAAGTGTCATTGTCTCCATCCTACAATAAGTAGCTTTTGCTCATGCCTAAGCAAGTCTTACATATCAATCTTAAGTTCTACCAAGAAAAAAGAAATGATCATTAACATGTCCTGCTTTTGAAGCCCTGCTTTTTTATGGTTTTTGTAAGAGATTCCAAAGAGTAGGAGCACCTCTACAAAAGTCTATTTGATTATATGCAAGCGAAGAATGATATCAACAGCTAAACTGTTCAAAAGTTTTTCATGCAAATTGAACAATTTCTGAAAACTAAAAGAGGAGAATAAAAGCCAATTGTTTGTAATTTTAATTGTATGCACAAAATAAACAAAAAGACTTGAAAGTGTAATATGAGTTGGGTCATCCTAAACCAGTAAGATCTAAACAATATTTTACAAGTATAAGTTTCTAAATGTGATCTCCCATGCCTTTTTGCATCCTGTGATCTCAGCTATCATGATCTCAGTAATAGGGCCTACCTCAAAGCCTTTTTAGCACCATAGGATTTCTTTCTGCCCTACTGGAACTTCTCTCTGATCTTGGATAGCCTTTGGATCACAGTAGGGATGAAGGATCTTGAAACAGAATGAATTAATGAACAAGCACACTTTAAAACACTCAGGCCTTGTGTCTTGGTATGACACAAACTACTTGTTCTAAAATTGACCCTTGGCAATGAATAACTTTTTGTCATTTCCCTGTGTTATAGCCCAAGGACCTACAAGAACCCAAGCTTTATGCTGATAAATTACTTCATTCAGTTCTCATAAGAAAACATATTTGTCTTCAGAACTTCATAATGCTTCACAAAATCTGCTGGGGCTTAGCATTTCTATTCTGCAAAGCCCAAGGGGAGCTTGCTGTTATCAATAACTATTTCCCCTTTTTTACTTTTAATATTTCTAAGTTAAAAATACAGATTTATTTGGCACTTGTACAGTAGAGCTTGTAGCTGGCCTGTAAAAAACGTCATTTATTGTTGTCTAGAAGTCATCAGCAATGAAGTGTCCAATACTCATGAAACCACAGTTCCTATAAAATGACTCTGTAATAGATGGCTTGAGGATTTGTAGTTCTCTTGTGACTCTTGTTTGAGATCCTTTCTAATAACCACTTATACATAATCAGATAGACTTTATGCAACCTCATCCAGCAAATGGACTGTGTGAATGCTTATCTGTTATTGCTTCCATAGCTCACAGGCTACACAACAGTGGATAGTAATTCTGTGCAAAAACAAATTACTATTCTAACAATAGAAATCACAGTGGTCTTGACATAAGCTGTTTAAAAAACAGTTGAGCCTAGATCTAAAATAGTGATTTGGGGACAGAAAATTTGTTTGTTAGACTGGTTTGCAACTAAATTGGTCATTGGACTCTTTGTTCTCAAGGAAAAAAAGAAGAAATGAGCTTAATAAAATAGTTACGCAATTACATTTATGTTCCTCAAATAAGTCCTTTATTATGCTACTTTTATAGCTGCCCAGAAAGAATATTTTCATTTCAATATCTCAATATCCACATGACTGTGTAATCCTGGTGTTAAGTTGTTTTGCTTTTGTTTTACATATAGCAAGGTATTTAGTAATAATTAGGTCATGATTTTTCTGCACCTTTTGCATCTTTCATCTTTAATGTTTGAAATAGCAAACCAAAACAGAAAATGAACAGAGCAAATAATATGAGGGACTCAATATAGGATTGTAAAATGAGCTGTCACACAATTTATAATTTTCTTTGTTGTTAAGCAGATGAGAGCCGAATATATACTTTCTGATTACCAATTGTCTGGTGGTTGCTTTTTATGGTTCTGCACTTAAAACCTATTGACTAGTTATGTTCAGGTTTTTGTCATTCTGTCTTCATTCAGTTTTATCCGAACTTTAATTATTCCTATAATATTATTCCTAACTTTACAGGTACCCAAGTTTGGAATGTTAATTTGTCTTCATTTGGTGACTGAAAAAAAAAAAAAAAAAAAAAAAAAAAAAAAAAAAAAAAAAAAAAAAAAAAAAAAAAAAAAAAAAAAAAAAAAAAAGATACTTCCTATCATGTGTTTTCAATAACATGAGGCAGGCTCTCAAAATTATTATTCAATATTTAATTCTATCCAGCTTCCATGAGACAAAGCAGGGCTTTTTGGCTCCTCATTCAGCTACTGAACTACTGCAGTTACAATACTAAATATTTCCTAAGCTTGTGGAGAAGAACAGCATGGGACCAAAGCCAGCTAGCCAATATTAAATTTGTGAAAGATTAGTCTGTGAGGTTTCTCCTAATACGGAATTGCTATCTGCTACATGCAATTTAATTTTTTTGTCAGTAGCTAGTTTATTAAATTTGTGGATAGATAATTATTTTTAAGATATATATATTAATATTGGCATACATTTAAGTTTTGACAATTGGATTACTTGATTTTTCCTAGGTTGCATTTTATCACAGAAACAAACTCAAGATGATTTATGCTTGCATTTCACAGATTAAATTTTAGCCAGTCTCTTGCTATTATGGAAAATTACATAAACTCACATAAATTGCATCAGTTAAACTTGCCAGATATGTAGACAACCTGTGTCACTTTCATAGGAAGATTCATAATTTACTACCCTACTTATTAACCCTAAACTCAACAAAATACTGAAGATGAAGAACTGCAAATTGTATATTTCTATAATACTGCAAGCAACAACTACACAAAAAGGTAGTGCTCTGTTTATCCTGAATGCTATATGAAATCATTGCTTTAATACTATGTTTTCACAGAGCAGGTGGGGATACCATGAACTGAATCTGAAGCTTTGTTGGAATTACCAGTAATGAAGGTATTACTTTAACTATAGCAAGACATACCTTGCATATTATAAATGCGTAGTATGACACCATTTGATGCAGGTATGTCTTGTTCCATCATTATGTCATTGTGGGCCTTTCTCTTTTCTTCACTGATCTCCAATTCTAGGTTTTATTCCACTTTTAAATATGGTCAACACTATGGTTCCAGCTTAATAAAACTCATTTGTTCTGATGACTGTATATCTCACCTACTTGCGTTAAGGCATGCAGTCAAGCATTTTGCTCAGTCAGGAATCTCACCTTCATAACTCTAAGTGTGCCTGGTAAAGCTTTCGTCACACAGAGAGAAACAATTTTTCTCTTTTGATTTCCTTATTTCACCTCACGCAGTCTTTTGGGGGAATTGTGTTTTCTACACTCATCAGGATGAGTCATGGGCACATAGGGATAGTCCTATTGTTCTGTTGTGATTAAGCAGATATAAATGTGAATTGGGCAGAATTAAACAAGTTTTTACTGTAAATAATTAAACAAGAAGAGAGGTTGTTTTATATCCTGCGCTGTACAATGATAGAAATATGATTTGTAAAAGTAGATTATATCATTAAAATGTTGTTTATATTGCGAATGGTCTGTTTGCTCACACAGGGAAGATACGTGAAAAATAGTGTGCTGCAGTCATGATAATACAAAGCTTTATGCAGATCTTTTGGAGAAAACTAGTCATAAAAAATCTTAATAATTATGTTATTTTAATACTTATAACTAATAAACTGTATTAAAACTTTCTTTCAAAATAATAATAAAAATAATAAAGTACTAATAAAAAATTATTTTACATCCTAAGGGTAGTAAAAGAAAATAATGCAGAAAGGTAATCTCCCCTGAGTCAAAATATCAAATATGTTGAATATATATGTTGAATATATTTGTGAGTGTGTTTGTATTTTAAATTACCTTTTGAAGCGGCAAAGACTTGATAAATATGATAAATAAAAAATAGAAATAAAACACTGACTCTGAAAATAAGCAAGATACCAGTTCTCATAGGCTGATACCTTAGACATTCAGATAAAATTATGAAGATCTGTAGAGAGATCTGTATTTACATCTGTATGTATGCACAAGAAGATCTGTGTTTATTTATCCTTTAAATATATACATCTACCAACTTACACATTGAGCAATGAGTATAAATAAACACATTATGGATGTCTATACAACATTTTGTGCTATTTTATCTATAAACACAACATGGGGGATAGGAGCTACAGTAATATTCATGAGTGTTCTTTCAGCTGAACATTTTTGTTAACATCACAGTGAAAAGGGAGAAATCAGTGATAAAACTGGTAAGATGTACATTTTGGCTGTACATTTTGTACATAATGGGCTGTACATTTTTGACAGCTTTTCAGGAAAAAGTTTTGTGATGATGATCCACAGTATTCTAAGAGAAACCTAGAAATTTCACTTTAGATATTTATCCTCCAAGTTTGGGAACCCTTGTTTTACACTAATAAACAAAAGTATGTAAATAATTAATAACTGGTTCTGTAATATGAAATTTCTAACTGAAATCAAAAGCATATTTAAAAGACATAAGACCATATTTACTTTGATATTTAAGGGCTAGTCTGTGCACAATGTCAACAGATTGTCAAGATATAAGAAACATATTTCTTGTGGGTTACTGTTAGCTTTGCATCTGAAGGATTGTATATGGGATTATTTCCAAAACTAACTAAGGAACTAACATACAAGTAAAAAACATTTTAGGAATGATACTGCGTAGTTCTAATAATGCAGCCAATCTGTTTTGGATATATGAACATATTTTTTTTTTAGATAATATCAACTAGCAGTATTAAAAGACAGTAAGTGTAAGGTAAACTCAAAATTATTCTTATGGTGGCAGTATTAAAAGAAGACAATAATTGTAAGGTAAACTCAAAATTATTCTTACAGAAAAAAATAATATAGTTTGGAAAAATTCTCTAACACTCTAAATAAATTCAAGTAAAATCAATTTACTTCTTACATATGATTTCCTTATTCAAAATGAGTGAACTACACATTTTTAATAGTAAAACTGCTGAAGCAAGCAGTTTGTTAAAACTGATTTATCTACTTCAAGCAGCATCTATGCTCTGTTTGGAATACATTAAAATCTTACAAAATTTAAAATAAAGATGATTTATCTTTCCAGTTGTTTAAAGCTACAACTCAACTTTATATTCTTCTTGATAAATGCTAGCTAGTAAATGCTCAATATTTTACTAAATTTAACTGTCCCAATAGTGTTCATTTTTAAGGAATATTATGGGAAGATTTGATTTACTCAGTTTATTTACCTCTCTTACATATGATTCATTATTGATTCCCACCCTTTGTTTTGAAAGTATGCACTCTGTGCATTTAATAAAATCAAAAAAAAAAAAAGCTCTTGGTCAACAAATATAATTAAATTCTTAAAATACAAACTGTCTATCTTACCCTCCTCCCCTTTTATTTACACTTACAGAACCTCACAAACAGTATCCTGATCCTTTAACATGCACCAATTAATGTTATCTCCGTAACTTTCTTATCTTTATGTTCAATAACTTGCTACAATATAAACTTTGGATAAATATATTTATTTATTTTTCCCTGATTGATCCCTGCTCATGTAGTCATGCATAATATAAACTCCATTCTCAAATATATTATTGATTAATAAATACAACTCTCACTAACAGTTATTCTCCCTGGATCTGTGAAGAAATGTTAGCTGTGACAGAACTTTTCAGTCTGATATTTTAGTGGAAGAGGAGATTTATGGTGACCTCAGACAAGCAAGATCTGAGAAAGACCTATGAACATAATAGCAATTTAACAAGAGAAAAAGTCCAAAAATAATAGTCCAAGCAAACAATAATAATAGTCAAGTAACAACAACAAAAAAGGCTCCCTACAGATAACAATAGCTTTTAAGCAAATTATGTTTATTGGAGGAGATGTTACATGGTGGGATATTCTTGCTAAAATATCAAGACCAAATCTATCAAGTCATTTAATTTGCCATAGTTTCTGCTTTCCCTATTAATTCTATGTGTATATGCATAGCTATATGTATAGCTATATGCATATGCATGCATGAATGAAAAATGAAAAAAATGTAAATTTATGTCTATATAATTAAGATAGCTTTCTAATGCCTACTGACTGTTTTATTTTCTGTCAGTATCTGTATCACAGAAGAAAGTTTAAGCATTGTAAAATAAAATGAGACATACTGTTGCTTTTTGTACTACTTTGCAGATGTAAAAACTGATGTCACAATTCATAAATGTTCAAAGAGGAGTGAGGGATGACAATACTAAACAAAAAGTTTTTTTTTTTTTTTTCCCAAAAATAAAACAGGACATTTTGTCTCTATCATCTAAGATCTTTTCATGTATTTTTTTTCGGTGCTTTAATTTTACTTTCTATGATATGGATGTTATGTATGATGCTAGTGTAACTTCTAACTTTTATTAGTCAACTGATAATTCATTTAACCAGTAACGTGGCATTTCCGAAGAGAGAAACAAGAAAGAGTGATACTAGCTAAGTGATTATTTGTTAGTCAATGAGAATAACAATGTATTACATCTTTGGGCATATCAATGATGCAAATACATTTTTAAAATATTAGGTGAATGTATTTTAATATACAGGGATTTGCCATTTTTTCAGCTTTATTTTTTTTATTCAGGTGGTGATTTACCAGCTATTTCAGAAATGGTTTCTGAGTGTGATTCACTTTGCATTTACATATATTCTCATAACTACCTCATTTTTTCTAGCCACAAAAAGGGCACATTCTACATAACTGTCTAACATATAGGATTGCAATCATCTTTTTATTTTTTTCATTTTTATGCCTTTACCAAATTTTCCTTTTTCTTTTTAGATGAGTACTCTGAAGTAACTTTCAAGCTCACATTTCACAGATATCATGTTATATGTATATGTATGTTATATATGTATACCATATACCTCAAATCGTCTTGTTATGCTGAATAATTTGGTAGAGTATGATTTCTTTCAGTGTAAGTAGGAAAAGCAGAGACTAAATTGAAGATACTAGGTAATCCTGGAGAACAACATTGAGTTTTCCCTTGTCTTCTCCAGCACTGAAGAACCCCAGTTTTCAAACCTTCTAGTCATCTCTACATTCCTTATGAATTTTACAATTGTTTCAGGAACTTTCACAATAATGATACTGAAAGAATTGAGAAAGTAAAGAATATTCTTAATGAATGTTCAATAATTGAGAACTTGAAAGGCTAAGGTGGCAATACATCTATATAAATAAATAAAAATTCACGTAAGATCTAAATGAACAATGAACAATGAAAAATGAACAATGAACAATGAAGATCTAAATGAAATATACCTAAGACCCACTTCAGAGTTATAAACATAAATGTCATAATAATAAAAATCACCTTCTCAACAGCTTCTTTATTCAAGTGTATTTTTTTTTCTTTATGCTTTTTTCACTTGCTGGTTTCCAGATATATCCTGGATATGTATCCAGGATATATATCCAGGATATATCTAGAATCCTATATTGATAGGATCAAATGTTTTTATACCTCTGTCACCAAAACTTGAATCACAGAATTCAAGTGAATCTTGAATCACTTTAATCACAGAATGTTCAATTCAAGGTTGGAAGGGACAGCTAGAGATGATCATCTAGACCAACCTTCCTGCTCAAGCAGGGACACCTAGAGCCTGTGGCACAGGGTAGCATCCAGGCCACTTGTCTGTCTGTCCGTCATCCAGGCTACATTCAAGTCTGACTTGAATTCAGCTTACAAATCAGTCTTCCTACTTATATGATTTTTTTTTTTTTCTGGAAGGTTTGACCTCTACACAAGAAAATAAAACAAAATACAAAGGAATATTGCTGATAGAGGAGATATGAATCTTCACAGGCATTCCCTAAGAAGCAGGGAATATCTCTAAAATGACTAGTAAAAAAAAAGAAAGGAAGGAATCATCAACAAATTAAATACAGAAGTAACTACAGAGATCTAGGCTTGGATCTATCCCTTTTCTAAATTTTCTAAAATTCAGGATATGGAAACAGCTTCACTCTTGTTCCTAGATAGTTGATCGGAGGCACCACACGTCTATGCATGTCAGTGGCCTCCATCACATGCTGCACTGTGAACCCAGCAGGGCTGAGCAGCCTGGAGTGCAGCTCCTGCAGTGTCTGATAACTGTGACGTGTGGGAAGCATCTCCCACTTCTTACAGAAATCCTAGCAGCATGTTTAACTTTAATTTGGATAAAAAACACAGCCTGACAACCATGCCCTGTAAAAAGTGCTAAATCCTGTTCTGGAATCTCTGGAATGTACAAAAAGATCTAATGAAGTAGGGAAAATTCTTAACTAACATACCTGAAGATAACATTATATATTCATCTTTGTAGAGAGGTAGCATGTACTAAGTATAAAGAAATCCTTTTCTTCTTTTTTTTTTTTTTTTCACAATCTACTTCTCTAGTCTCCCTCCTTCAAACACTAGTGAATGTCTTTACTAGGATATCTGAGTTACAATCCAGTTCTATGAGAGTCCTCATTCTAAAAAAAGAGAGCTGAGATACTTAAAATCAAAACATAACCACATGGAGGAGTTTCTTAGTTCCATAACATTAAGTTGCTTTATTTCAAAATACAGTGAGGAATGGAATTAAAAAAAAAAAAAAAAACAGAAAAAAATAATTATTTGCTGACACATCTCATTATATTATTGCACTGGTAGTTGTCTGGATTTCAATAGACTGAAGAAGATCTGAATTGTAACTTAACACTGTGAATTAGAGTAAAGAACTTTTTACATTTCAGTTAGATGAGGATAGAACACTCTAAGTTACTTTTCAGCTGCTATTATTTTCTTTAATATGGACTTGTGACTCCCCTCCTATGTACACTTGCTATATATGCCCAATCACACTGCTCTTGACAGCATTCTTCCTGAAGAATAAAAGTTGGTCCTTCAGGAATGTACAAGAACACCTTTCTGCCTTTCTTGCCTCCAAAATTTTAAAATAAAATACTAGAGTCCCCTTATCCCACGTAGGGAGAAGTTTCCTTTAAATAAGAATATAGTGGAGAATATTTCAGCGTCAAAGAAAATAGAAAAAAAAAATCAACATTTTGTATATCATTCTCATATCTTTAAGTGCTCAGAAAGAGCTCTGAGGATTTAACTGTGTCTCCAATTTTTACTGTCAGCAAAAGAAGAAGAACTTCTTTCCTGTGAGGGTGACAGAGCCCTGGCACAGGCTGCCCAGAGAATTTGTGGAGTCTCCTTCTCTGGAGAGATTCTCTGGTGATTCTGTGAAAAGCTGGTCTATAACGATGGATGCAGAATGATGTTAACACTTAACTGTAGTCTATCTTGCTAACAGGCTGCAGAGGCTGCATAAACACAAACACACTGGAGTGTAATACACTGACTGATCCCTGTCTGTGAATATATCCCCACAGATCCCTGGAGAGAATAAGTATAAAAAGAACATTCTCATTCACATAAATGTCTGCCATCAGAAAGTGACTATGGGGTCAAGACACTTGAAAAAAAGAAATAAGAGTAAGAAAAAGATACCTTTAACTCTCCCTACAATTCTAGTGGCCAACATTTACTTTGGATCTATGGATTTCCTCTAGATCAGTGTATTATCAGATCAGGAATAGCCAGCATGGATTCACCAAGGGGAAATCATGCTTGACTAACCTGATTGCCTTCTATGA
>VZSG01001036.1:105850-122619 GCA_013398315.1 Nothoprocta pentlandii | reverse complement strand
AGGGGTGGCTGTAAAGGAGACGGGAGCCCAGGTAGTGTTCTCCTCCATCCTTCCAATGAGGGGAATGGATTCAAGTAGGAGAAAACGGATATTTGACATCAACAACTGGCTGCACCACTGGCGTTGGCAGCAAGGTTTTGGATTCTACGATCACAGGACTCTGTTTGATGACCACCAGCGTGATGGGAACCACCTCACCAAGAAGGGTAGGCGTGTGTTTGCCAAAAGACTTGCCAATCTTGTTAGGAGATCTTTAAACTGAGCAAGAAGGGGGAAGAGGAGTGTCATATGGACTGGGGAATCAATCCCATACAACCTAAGTCAATGGCCATTCAACAGGCCTGTGGTGGGGAAGTATGGCTAGGATGTGATTATAGAGGGTCCACTCTCACGCCTCCTGGGAAAAGTTCAGGCTCGATTACCTCCCTGAAGTGCCTATACACCAATGGGCAAAGCATGGGGAATAAGCAACACGAACTGGAGATCTGTGTGCGGTCCCAGCACCACGATCTCATAGGAATCACAGAAATGTGGTGGGATAGCTCAAACGATTGGAGTGCTGTCATGGAGGGCTATGTGCTCTTTAGGAAGGACAGGCTGGGAAGGCGAGGTGGTGGAGTTGCTCTGTATGTGAGAGAGCAACTGGAATGCACGGAGCTCAGCCTGGGAGTGGATGATGAGTGGGTGGAGAGCTTGTGGGTAAGGGTTAAAGGGCAGGCCAATGTGGGAGACACTGTGGTGGGTGTCTGCTACAGGCCACCTGTCCAGGAGGAGGAGGTTGACGAGGCCTTCTACAGGCAGCTGAAAGCTGCCTCACAGTTACAGGCCCTGGTTCTCGTGGGGGACTTTAACTACCCTGACATCAGCTGGAAAGACAGCACAGCAAGGCACAAACGGTCCTGGAAGTTTCTGCAGTGCATCGATGCCAACTTTTTGACGCAGGTTGTGGAGGAGCCGACAAGGAGAAGTGGGCTGCTGGACCTCATACTAACAAACAGAGGGATTTGCTGGACATGTGAAGGTGGCGGGTAGCCTTGGCTGCAGTGATCACGAGCTGGTGGAGTTCAGGATCCAACGAGGAGGAGGCAGGGCAATAAGTAGCCACCCTGGACTTCAGGAGGGCCAACTTTAGCCTCTTCAGAGACCTGCTGGGAAAGATCCCATGGGCTAGGGCTCTAGAAGGAAGAGGGGCCCAGGAGAGCTGGTTAGTTTTCAAGCGGTATTTCCTCCATGCCCAGCAACAGTGCATCCCTGTGTGCAAGAAGTCAGGCAGAGGGGGCAGGAGACCTGCATGGATGAGCAGGGAGCTCCTGGCAAAACTCCAGCAGAAGAAGGCAGTATACAGAATGTGGAAGAAAGGACAGGCCCCTTGGGATAAATACAGGAACGTTGTCAGGGAATGCAGGGATGCTACAAGGAAGGCTAAGGCACATTTGCAATTAAATCTGGCAAGGGATGTTAAAGAGCAACAAGAAAAACTTCTTCAAATATAATAACAACAAAAGGAAGGTCAGGGGGAATGAGGGTCCACTAGTGAATAGGGTGGGTACCCTGGTTACGGTAAACACGGAGAAAGCAGAGCTGCTGGATGCCTCCTTTGCTTCTGTGTTTGTCAGGGGCAGCCCTCTAGAATCCCAGGCCCTAGGGATACAAGAAGTGAGCTGGAGAGAGGAAGGCTCTACCCTGGGTAGAGGAAGAGTGGGTCAGAGAGCACCTAAGGAAACTCGACACCCACAAATCCATGGGCCCTGATGGGATGCACCCCAGGATGTTGCGGGAAATGGCGGATGTCATAGTCAAGCTGCTCGCCATCATCTTCAGAAGGTCCTGCAGAACGGGGGAGGGGCCGGAGGACTGGAAGAAAGTCAGCGTCATTCCAGTCTTCAAAAAGGACAAGAAGGAGGATCGGGGCAACTACAGGCTGGTGAGCCTCACCTCCATCCCTGGAAAAGTGATGGAACAGCTCATCCTGGCTGCTGTCTCCAGACATGTGGAGGAGAAGAAGGTGCTCAGGAGTAGCCAGCATGGATTCACCAAAGGGAAATCATGCTTGACTAACCTGATTGCCTTCTGTGATGGAGTGACTAGCTGGATAGATGAGGGCAGAGTGGTGGATGCCATCTATCTGGACTTCAGCAAGGCTTTTGACACCATCCCTCACAGCATCCTCCTGGGCAAGCTCCAAAGGTGTGCGATAGATGAGTGGACAGGGAGGTAGACTGAGAATTGGCTCAGTGGCAGGGTGCAGAGAGTGGTAGTCAGTGGTGTGGAGTCCAGTTGGAGAACTGTAGTTAGCGGTGTCCCCCAGGGGTCGGTCCTCGGTCTGGTCCAGTTCAACTTATTCATTAACGACCTGGATGAAGGGATGGAGTGCTCCCTCCGCAAGCTTGCTGATGATACCAAACTGGGAGGAGTAGCTGATGGCCCTGAGGGCTGTGCTACCATCCAGAGGGACCTGGACAGACAGGATGACTGGGCAATGAGAAATCTCATGAAGTTCAACAAGGACAAGTGCAGGGTCCTGCACTTGGGGAGGAATAACCCCGGACACCAGTACAGATTAGGGGTGGACCTGCTGAAGAGCAGCCCCTCAGAGAGGGACCTCGGTGTCATGGTGGATGACAAGATGACCATGAGGCAGCAGTGTGCCCTGGTGGCCAAGAAGGCCAACGGGATCCTGGGGTGCATTAAGAAGAGTGTCTCCCACAGGTCGAGGGAGGTGATCGTTCCCCTTTACACAGCCCTGGTATACATCTGGTTCCATGTCCAGGTGAGGAGGAACTTCTTTCCTGTGAGGGTGACAGAGCAGTGGAACAGGCTGCCCAGGGAGGTTGTGAAGTCTCCTTCTTTGGAGATCTTTAAAACCTGCTTAGATGCAGCCCTGTGCCACATGCTCTAGGTGACCCTGTGTGAGCAGGTGGGTTGTGCTAGATGATCTCTGAGGTCCCATCCAACCTTAAGCAGTCTATGATTCTATGATTCTATGAAAGCCAATATCTACTTTGAATAGTCAGCAGCTGAAATGTCTTGAATACTGTTTCTCTTCATCATCAGAGCAAATTTCCTACTGCTCTTTTTCTGCTTTGTTTCACCTGGTTTTGTTTTGAACAGGCTCATATCCAAATCCAGATGAAATTTTGACAACTGTTATAACGGAGAGATGTTTCCAGTGAAATAAGTCTTTGCCATAGGGATTGCTACATAAAATATACAACTGCAGCTCTTTTAAGAATTTTAGGAAAGATGTTCTGTATGTATAGTCTGCAGCAATAGAATTATCTATCCATAGTTGCCATAAAAACATGGATGTTATTTTAAAATGGAAGAAGCATAGTGGTTCCAACATAGTTAAAAAATTAAATTCATATCTAAATGTAAACAGTCATCAAGCATGAGTAACAATTAAGTAAAATCACATGTAAAATAAGATATTAGTGTGAATTAGACACTCACAGTATCATAGAGCAAATGTTAAGCTTTTAGGTTGCACATACTTATGCTGCTCATAAGAAGGAAAAGAGAAAGAGAAGGAGAAAGGAAAAGGAAAAGGAAAAGAGAAAAAGAGAAAAAGAGAAAAGGAAAAGAGAAAATGAAAGGAAAAGGAAAAGGGAAAAGGAAAAGGGAAAGGGAAAGAAAAGAAAAAAAAAGAAAAAAGAAAGAAAAAAAAGAAAAAGAAAAAGAAAAAGAAAAAGAAAAAGGCCTGCATTTTTATCCTGGGAGGTATTATAGAAGAACAAGTGAAGCATAAAATATTCATGCTGTAGGAGCCACATACTGTGGTAAGGCACAGAGAATTCTTAATTGATTGAAGTAAGGTAGGCTAAAAAGCATAGCTCTATCCATTTAATTCATAGTATTTCTGCCTTTTTTTTCAAGGCATTTGATTTTTTTTAAGTATATAACTAAAAACTGTCAACACCTCATTTCATACTGCATTTGGAAACAACTTCTTTAAGGCCAGAAGGAAGTTACTTCTGGGGGAAAGTAAAAATAGTCATTTCACTGTCAGTAGAAAGTTTTCCTAAGAATATCTATTAAAAAAAAAAATGAATATAGCAATTAGCATATCTGCATGTAAAATAAGAGAGAAATGGGAACAATTAGATACTAATCAAGCACTCAGTATCCTTTCAGAAATTTTCACATGAAGAAAAAAATCTATGTACTCTGAAAGATTAAAAGAAAATACATGGAGAATTGTGAAATTAAGGAAATTAAAGATTTTCTCATAACATTTTTTTTTTGTCACAGAGAGATGTAAGATAAAAAAGATGACAGATAAAAGAGATGCAGTTAAAAATGTAGTTGCAGCCATTACATTTTGTGTGTGTGTGTGTTATTAAAAATACCTACCTCTTCTGCATTATTTTGGGTAATATTTATTTTATTATTTACTTTTATCTTGAAGTTTAAGTATGTTGAAGTTTAAAATCAGAATTTATTTTATAACGCATTAGTCTTTGAAAGTGGTGGTGGTGTAACTTCAGTTGAGATTTATTCCATCGAACATTATATAACTTTACTGACTATAAAGGAGGATGACAGATATCTAATTGTGCAATAAAGACACACAGTCAACTTATTTTGGGGTGACCATTTAAAGTGAGCGTTTAAAAGTAACTAGTATCATCCTTTTAGAGCTCCATTTTTTTCTCCATTGACTACAATAAGCACCCAGAATTGCTACCTCGGATGAAAATATTGTAGTTGAATCCCAAATTTGGTGCTGTGGACTCCTTTTCTTGCTTTCTATTTACTTGAAAATGTTTTAAGTTCATGCCTGCCAGGGAAACTTGTTTTTGTCTTGGCTAATGATGATATCAATTTCTGGATTGATCCTTGAAGCACAGTGACACTATACTCCAAACCCTAAAGTTCCCAAATCTAATCCAAGATGTAGACTGATTTAGAGTTTCTTTGAACTGTTTTATCTGTATTTGTTGTTTGAGATAAACAGAGCACCTCGTGCCTGTCAGATTTATCTCAGATCATTTTGAACAGGTGGTGACTCTGAAAATGGAAACAACTTTTTAAAAAAATATGCTAATATTGAAAATAAAGAAAAATCTCTAATTTATTGAAGATAAAGTTGTAAACAGATTAAAAAAATAAATAACATTTCAAAATCTCAGTAAAGCATAAAGCACAAATTTAAAGTATACTTGACACCAATCTCCTTTCCAAATCCCTTGAGATTTTTCTGTTATGGAAGGTAGAGAGACAATTCAATAACACTATGTCCCCTGGGCTTTACTTAAACTCTTAAATCATTACTGTTTATGGTTTGTTACATTTCAAGGAGAGAGAGACTTTCCAGTTTCTACTAAGTGTGAAATAAAAAAGTCAGAGAAGAGCAAAGGAGATGGAGTAAATCTTCCGGCTCAGTATAGCTAATTTAGATAAAATGAGGGTATAATGTTTTTTTTTTTTGAATTCCTAAAAAAAAAAATTCACTGAAAAGAATGCAAAAATCTATGCTTTTTGTCATAATGAATTATATCTTAAATGAAAATTATGATTAATTTAAAAAGCCAGACAAAACCAAAATAATTTTATTTGTTTTGGAGTTGAATATTAAATAAAAACTGATGCTCTGAGGCAAAAATTATATCTTGGAACACAACATTTTGGTATTTAATATTTGAAATGAATCATTTCAACATTTAGCTCAGTTCTTTTCTTCAAATTTATTAATAGTTTTGTTCTTCCTCTTCAATTTTATCAATAGCATTGTTCTTCCAAAAGAGTAGAGCTCAGAATATTTATTATTGATGAAGATAATTATATTCTATAATTGTTTTTCTAGGACAAAATGTGAAATATTTGAATTTTTAGGCTTTTGTGTCCCAAGATTATTTTCTGTACAGTTTAGCCACAAAGGTAGTCACCCCAATATCTTACCTTTGAAAGAGATAACTTTCATTTTGCCTTGACCAAAGTTCCTACTTGTGTATTTTTAAATATGCTTTGTGAGTTTATTATTAACTCTATGCATATAATAAATGCGTAACTTGCAAATTTGTGTCATGTTGATAACACAGACTTTCATAATCTCATGTTTTACTATTTATTTCCTTTCAATATATTATCATCTCTGACACTTAATCCCAGGTCAGAGAGGTAATAGCCTTTGTTTTGTGCTTGTAAAGGAATTTGCACCAAGTCCTGTAGAATTATATCAATAATATATATTCAAGGAAAGCAAATCTAATGCATAGTCACAGCTTTTATATTTTCGCTTTTTAGTCCTTTTCCTTTTCCATTCCATTTTCCCTTTTTTTTTTCCCCTGCTAAAATGTTATCAGTTGAAGATAAATCATTGCATACAGAGGTTTTTCCATATAGCAAAGGCTTCCTAGAAAAATATTACTTTTCATTGAGAAAGCATTGTTTTCACTGTGTCAGTGTTCTGTAAAAGTGACTCATTTCTTTACATAAGGATAAACAAAATTTTAAAAGAAATATCCTTCAATATAATGTAGATAAAACTCTACTTATGAGTTACATTATCATGCGATCCTGTCACCTGACAGCTGAGCTGAAGCATTAAGCATATTAATAAACAATGTGAGTAAATGTGGCTATATTTTTTTTTTCACAATATTTTGAAGCCTTTTTCTTCTACATTCACAGGAATATCTCTACTTTTCTACATTTTTTTCTTAAGCTGGTACCTTCCAACCCCAAATTTCACATGATCGATATCATAGGCATTTCTTACAGCATGTGAGCATGGGTCAGGATTTCTTTCAAATTCGGATATGAAATGCCACATATCCTTTCAGAGCTTTAAGTTTTGCTGTTCTTTGACAGAATTATTTGGCAACAGTCTAGGGAATCTCATGTAAGGAGACCATGGATCCTAGGCTGTTGTATCTCTTTTAACACTTTTATTAAACATAACTCTTCTTATGCAGGCAAACCTAGGCAAGCCTTAGAAGTGGGAATGCAAGAAGAGCCTAAAAGCATGTAGGTAGCTGAACCTTTGTGTTGCTTGCAGTATGGAGACCTCTTAGAACACTGGTTGAATTTCCAATGTTTTTTCTGTACTTAGCAAGGTGCTCACACTACCAAGCTTTAGACACATGTATGCTTTATGATTTCCCTAAGATTCCTTTTTAAATGGAGGAGAGAGAGATAGATTTCTGTTGGACCAGAAATCAATTCAGTGTCTAAGGATGCTCATATCCTGAATGTCCTGAAGCTGCCTCCTTCTTCACAAAGATTTTCTCTTGCTCCTTTCCAAGCTCTTCCATTTAATGTCCATTAATATTTTTATTCCTTGTTATTATGCTGAACACTCATTATAAATCTAAGTTGACTCAGATACCTCAGAAATCATCTCATGAGAGCAAAGGAATGGAGCGGGAATGAAAATGCACATGGAAGCAGGAAAGAAAAAAAAATGAAGACTGAAAAGCATGGAGCTGTTAAAGTGGCCTCTGCAGCTGGAGCTCTCCAAAAATGGAAAAGACAGTAAGCGATTTAAGCAAATTAAGATAAGATAGTCTCTCTTTGCAAAAGCAACAGAAAGATGAGAGATATTTATAGACACATAGCATCAGTATATATATGTACTTATATAAATATATTTGAAAAGAAGGAGCTATCAGATTGCACTAACAAAAATTTAAAACTCATGGCACTCCAAGAAATAAATCAATTTCCTATTTGCATTTTCTAAAAGAAATGTAAAAGGTAACCAAAGTTTTCAGAATAAACAAAACTAAATTCAAGCAGGAAATTTTGTAGGGTTTGTGGGATGCACGGCATAATTCACATCAACACACCTATCATGAGTGTTTATATGTTGTGTGCCTAGTTTAGGCTATATGTCTAGGATATATTTTTAGCCAGTGGAGTGAGGAAAATACTTTAAAATATGAGCCAAACTACTTGTCTTAGAAACATAAATGAATGTCACCCTCAGTTCATTTTTTTTGCAGAGCAGTATGATT
This sequence comes from Nothoprocta pentlandii, assembly GCA_013398315.1. NCBI lineage: Eukaryota > Metazoa > Chordata > Aves > Tinamiformes > Tinamidae > Nothoprocta > Nothoprocta pentlandii. The sequence goes on along the minus strand of VZSG01001036.1, from coordinate 114,661 downwards.
TTAAAAGCATTTCTTCAGGTCCAAATTTCCCATAAACTAAATGATAGTATAGCAAATGTTAACATTGTTAACATGCTTAAGAAATCTGAACAGTCTAATTTTGAACCATGTTCAGCACAACTAAGCAGTACTAAGTTAGTTGCAAGATAGTAAACATTTTAGTAGTGGTCTCTGTGGACATTAAAACTCTCTATTGATGACAGTAAAATTGTTAACAATTCAAACACTGTTCAACATTGAGTATAGGTCCAGACAAATGAAGTAAGATAACAATGAAAATGAAACAGTTTATGAGTTCTGAAAATCAAAATGAAATAAAAATATGAGCAAATGTTCTGGAGCATGTTAAAAAGTGGCAGAAGATGACAAGAGTTGGTGCTGTCAGCACAGAAGAATGTGTTTATGCATAACAGTAAAGTATGGTTGCAAAAGGCAGTGTTCTTTCCTGATGCCTCCTATCTGTAAGATGTTTACTCTTCTGAATAGATGCATAGATATGTTTGGCTGCCTCCATGAAAGGATGAAGAGCAGTATCATAGATAATAATGCTCTAAATATTTACATAGCAAATGATGAAAGTGTAAGAGGACAAGATCACATTGAGGAAAAGGTTAAAACTCCCAAGATATTTGGAAGATTTGGAAGGCAAATGAAGAAACAGTTGGGCCACTTCCAGCCTTGGGGCAGAGATGCTTCAGAAGCTGTCCACAGTTCTGCTGTCCTATTATATAAACCATGTGACCTATCAGAATATACTATAATCCACTCTCAGTCTCCACCTCTTGTGCTTATGTACTTTACTTTCCTTCCTACCAAAGTACTAGAGCAAGGACAGATCATATATAATTAGATTTTACCTTGACATGTAGACTGGAAGTAACAAATATAGTGGGAGATAGGAAGTACTCTCATGTCTTGCAGTTTATGTCTAGACTTTGATTTTCCAGGACTTTATTGGTCTCTGTGGACGTTAAAACTCTCTATTGATGAGTTTTGTCTGTTCTCTTAGAGAATTTTCTTTTCCAGATAAACAATTCAGGGATATTTGGACAGACTTTCTTAGTTTCAGTAAATTCAGGATATTCAGTTAAAATCTCTAGCTGAAACTAAGCTGTTTCAATACTCCAAAGGTACTTAAAGTGTATGTTTGAGGATTATTTTTCTAGTCTCAGAGACATGTAACTTTACTCTGATAACAAGCTGTAGATATCACAAACACAGAGGCATTTAGTAATTCAGTTGTATATAATCTCAACAAAATACAGAAATCAATTAAGATATATTCCCCAGATTGTTTCAATGATGTTCTACTTAACTCTGCATGACCATCATTTAAAAAGAAAAAAGATCTTGTTTTAATTAAATTTTATAATAGTATCCCATATGAGAATACTCTTATGGATAGTATATTTACTTTTATAAAAACATTAACTATGCACAAACAAAAAGGGAAAAAAAAAAAAAAAAAAAAAAAAGGAAAAGGAGAGGAATGAGGCCATAAAGCACATCCTGGTGAGTACAGTGAAAAAAATGTCCTGCAAGTAAATTGGGGCACAGCAGGGAGAGAGCTCTTTGTGTAAGCAGCAGGCTCTTAAAATTGATCAGCTGTCTTACTGAAAGTTAATGTACCTCAATATAGAAACAATATAGTCAGTCATACTTCATAGTATAATTAGCTGACTAAAGTTGGAATGAGTTGAGGATATTCATGGGTGTAGCAGGAAGCGTAGAGGAGTTGATAATCTTTATGCTTTTGTAATGCCAGTGGGAGATGTTGAATATCTTTATTAGGATGCTTTGTACCTAAGCAACAAAATGCAGGATACAGTGGTGAATTATTTTTACACCATAATGGAATCCCAAATTGTAACACTGCCTCCTACCTATGATGATACTACCAGAACCTCAAATCACATATAATATCTATCAGCTTTAAAAAAAACAGATTTGAATTTCAGTTGTTAAGTATTGCAAACAAATAAATTTAGTCCTTTCAAAGTGTCATTCAAATTACTGATACCCAGCTGATGATTTAGAAATACTAATTATGACATATTAGCAGAAAATCAAACATCAGGCATGACTCACACTCTAATTCATATGATTAGAGGTAAATTTTAAAAAGATAGTGCATAGTAGTTTGATGACATATACAAAGAAATGATGCTTCATTCTGGAAACATCCACTGACAAATCCTGCCACTGACAAATGTAGCAGAAAAAAACTGTAAAGTCACCCTTATCAAAAGGTATCATGAAGTTATTCCAAATGTCTGAAGAGATGTTTCAACACGATGAACTGAATGAAAACAAGGCTTAAATTGATTATATAAATCATACCTATATGTTTCAAAGTAAACAATAGCTGAGTGGCAACAACTTTTGAGTAACATTCGATATTAGCTGTAGTTTTTAGGGTCATTTCTTATCAGACCTGATTTCCAAAGGATTAGCGGCAAAGCATTTTTTTTTAAAGTAGTATAGGGCAACACTCTGAAGATTTAGAGTTTTGAAATAGTGAGAAGTATTACTGAAAGTAACCAGACATCCGGTAGCAAGTAAACCATTAATCAGGAGCATGCAATAATATTCTCAGTTTTGATGATTAACAGAAAGCTAGTACACATTTATAAGTTAAAATGTTGAGCATGAAGAATATTTATAAAACCATTTCTTTTCTTTTTTCATTGCATTGCCAACATGAAACAATAGATAAGTAGCCTCAGAAATTTCTAAAGGCTATGAGGAGGATATTGAGGTCTGGAAAGACAAATCTGGAAGACTTTCTAGTTCATAACTTCCCTTTCCCTTTCCTCAAAAAAGAAAGGGAGAAAAAAAATCTTTAGTTAATCTTGCCATTAATAAATAAGATAGTGTAAAACCTGAAAATAAAATCTGGAAGATGCTTTACGTTTTAAAGGTATCATGACCAATTCCTTTGTCCCCAGTGAAGAAAAAAAAAAACATTCTATTTCAGGAAAAAAACAATTTCTTCCACTTTTCTTCATTTTTACATGAAAAAAATGTTAGGTCTTGATAGGACATTTGAGATGAAAGCATAGAAAGTGAAGAGTTAATTTTTTTTTTCTTCCTTTAATGACTTGTGTTGTGTTTTATGTTTAAATGGACTTAAGAAATACTCACTGAAATCACAGGGAATCTTTGTTGACTTTACTGAACAGTGTTGGACCTTGAATCCAAATGAAAAGTAAAAGTGGCATTGTGTATAGGAACAACTACTGTGTTGAAAAAATGATTTTTCTTTCAAGGTGAAGTAGGAAAAAAAAAGTGAAGACTTTTTTTCAGAGGAATTGTTGCTTTATTTCTCTTCTTCTTTCATTTTCCTCTGTTTATAAAAGCCCATTGCATATGTACACACTCTATGTCTGCATAGATTAATTATGCCCCTATATAATGTTATGTAAAAGTAAGCAACAAGACATTAAACACATAAATTCCAATCCACAACTTATTATGAAGACTATTTATGTAACAATTTTCCATGAAGTATGATATTCTAGTTAGACAAATTTCTACATCCTCTAATACATGTCATTTGTTCAGCATGACGTGCTATAATTTTAGTTTCACTGTACTTGAGGCAGTAATTTCAGTTCAGCACTAACTTGTAACTTTTTTCTATATTTTTAAGATTATGAATTTGCATTATAATTGTTAAAACAGGATTAGAAAATGATTCAGAATTGTATTAAGTACAGCACAGAATTTTTAACACTCCATCATGCGAAAGCCAACTAAGGCATGTAAAGCTTTAAAAACTGAGTGACAGTACAGAAGGGAATGCAGAAGAGGAGGGCTCTTCTGATAGTTGTTCACTGCTGAGGGAACTCCCAAGAAAGTGCTATTTTCAATCTGCAGAAAATTTCTTGGAGCAAAAGGAGCTCCAAAAGAAAATACAAAGTCATTTAAATATAAAGCCACCTTTAAATTCTTACTATGAGTATAAACAAATCAAGTTTCAAGTAGTATATTTTAAAGATTAATATCGCAAATCAACTTTATTCAAGATAGCTATAATTACATGGTAAAAGTGGCTATAATAGACTTTGTGAAGTCAGATAAGCTGATTAGTGATGATTCATAACTATAGGATTACACATATGAAGTGCATGGTTACAGTATGAAAATTCTACCTACCAAATACCTTTTTAAGTATAATTTTTGTCTCCCCAGTAACAAACAACTCTTTATGGAAGCATCCCAAATTTCCTACAAGATGTATATTGCTTAGCAAAGTAATCCTGTGTCTTGATAGAAAGAGTAAATTTGGTCTTTGGTCTTCATATCTATTCTTCAGAGTGCACCTACGACACCATAATGAATACAATCCTCACCATGCCTGTCTTCAAATGTAAAAATCATTAATCTGAGGAAAAAAAGTCAATTAACACAAATGAAATTCAGACAAAACAGACTGTAGCCTATAGGTGGCAAATCACGGCAAATGTGAGGGAAATGAGAAAGGAAAAGTTATGTACAGCTGTTCAAGACAGGTCATTTTGTAAACAAATAAGGCCAGAACTCATCATCTCGTCTCAATTGCAACAGATGTTCAAATGTTAGAAAAAGGCATTTGAGCATAGCAAGCTATATTACCCTATGGTTAATTAGAAGAAGAGAGTTCTTGGGGCTGGATTTACTTTCCAAACATAGACCTCTGGTACCATCTGTGACATCTTACAGGACCCAGGACTTCAGCTTGATTGACAGTTATGATGCAGGATTTGTAGAAATGCAGGAATTTCTGAAGTGGCAGCTAGAGGACATCCCATAATATTTTAAATTTCTTTAAGTGTCTGAATTTAAACAACTGGATCAAACTGTGGTATCTAGTGGTATCTTTCCTACAGGGGAGAACATTTCCATTCAGTATTATTTTTATTCTGCTGTGGTTGAGAAACCAGTCAAACCACCCCAGCACCTGGTCATTTCACTTAAATACTAGTTGGATATCTTCACAAGCAGTATCCAGGTGTGATTCTGTTCTAGCTCTCATATACATATTTATATATTACATTTTATCAATTAAAAAGCTCTTGCTTGGGTAAATTCTACAATACATGGTACAACTAACTCAAGCATATAATCCAGTGCTGTAAGAATTTCATGCAGATTGTTTCACAGCAAAACACTACTGGCATCTATGGAAAAATACAAAAATTTGTATTTTTGTGTATCATTAATATGACATTAACATATTATATTTAATGTTTTCTTCTCAATCAACCTTAAAATGACATATGTTACCTTTTTTTCATTTTCTTCTGTCTGTGTTTGAAATCTCATCATTCGTGTTCTGTGTATTTACCTCATCATCCTTTTGTCACCCATATCCTGCTCTTAAATAGAAAAACAGGACAAAAGCATGTCTGTTACATGTTACTTCCAGCTGGCTGCGAAGGTTCAAAAGACACCTTCAAATAATAGGAGATTTTTCTGTTTCTTTTGAAGCATCTCCAGATTGTTTTATTTGAACAGAAGCACAGTAGGGTTCCTCTGCGCACAAAAGATATTGCATGTACAGAAGTGTGTCTGCAAACACAATGGTCCTTAAACCGCTTTCTTGTGTATGTAGCCACTGCCTTCAGCAGTGGCTTCAGCAATTTTTTCCTGACTGAAAGTAGCTGAAAGCACATTCCAGCCCAATATATATCCCAAAGTTTATAAAGCAACTGATAAAAGAGTGAGAAATGAGGAAGTGCATGTGTTTAATGTTTTCTCAGTTAAGGTTTTCTTTCTTCTTCTTCTTTTTTTTTTTTTTTTTTTTTTTTTTTTTTTTTTTTTTTTTTTTTTTTTTTTTTTTTTTTTTTTTTTTCATTCATTGTCCCTCTCTTCCCCTTCATTCTCCTGTCTCCTTTCTCCATGGCCACTATCATTAAGCAAAATTTTACTTTTGCAGCCCCTGCAATCCTTGTTCCAAGACCACACCATCTTGAAAAGTGAAACATAGAAGAAACAGGTTAAGAAGAAAGAGGTTGTATAGTTCTACACAACAATTTGAAAAGATTCCTTTGACCAATATTCAGTTAATACACTTCTCACTGAAACTCTTTTGTGGAAGAACAGTTTCTGGAGTGTTTGTTTGTTTCCCAGAAAACTTTCACCAGATTTTGATATAACTTTGATACAAGTAGTTGTAGAAAATCAGATCCTTTTATCTGATCTCTCATCTCTGCTATTAGCCGGAAGTGGATGCTATGGAAAAAAGTATTAAAAGTATTACATTCTTTCCATTTTCCATCACTCTACAGATGGTTTTCCAGTCTGACACTTCCATCTAAACCATTGTGTCCAATTGTGGAAGATATTTCTTATATGAATTTAACAATCAAAATTTTGGGAACATTGATTTATCCAAACTAATTTTTCATGGGGAAGAATAAGTCCTTTTGTTTCCTTTTTTTTTTTTTTTTTCTTTTTCCTTTAAAACAGCCTGATCATTTTACTGGATATTATTTACTTCTTGCACTGTGAGAAATAATAATAAAAAATCATTCCTTATTCACCTTACCTTAGGTTTAATATGTAGTTAACAGTCCTGCACAATGTGGATGGAATAACCAAATGAAGCTTAAAGAAAAGTGATGAAATCTCAGAGTGGTATAAAACAATGTGATCTGAGTGTTTAGGGAAAGATGATAAAGATATCATCTTTTATATCACGGTCAAGATGCTGTCAAATTTATTTTAAATATCAGACATTTTCCTCATCTCTACTGTATTAAAACAAGCTTAGGTAGTATTGAATTCATTTTCACATTTAGGACCAAGATTAGAAAATCCTGTACATTTCTTTGGAACAGAGTAGTAATCAGCATACAGGCTTGTTGACTACTGCTGTAGTAAGCCTTCGATACAATCACACATCTTTCAAATGTGTGATTTTAGACAAAGTTTTGTTTTTTTGTAATTAACTTATTCTTTTTTGTTTCGATTTATAAATATATTTTTCCTTTTGAAACAAATAAAATTTTGAAATGGGACTATTAAAACATAGCATTTAAATTCTCAGGAAAAAGAGATTCTGAAAAATGAAAACTAATCAGAATCAATACACTTGGGTGTTATTTTAACTGTTCCATATTTTGTGTAGTTGTAGTAGTGAGAAATACTGTATTAACTTTCACAGGGGGAATACAGAGAATTCTTGATTTAATTATTTGATTTTTTTTATTCCTTTGTATTTTACTCTCTTCTTGAAAGAAGTCTGGTTTTGATCATTGACATTTGTCAACTCTACAAACCTGGGCATCCCTTCAGCACTGCTCTGCACTGTTTAGGTAAATATCGTCTCTAAAAGACATTTAATAAACCAGGAGTGGCAGGATGGTATGGCTCTGCAGTCGTCCGTCTTTTAGCTAGGACGACAGTTCGAGCAATCACCGTGACTATAGGTAGCTCAGGGCCCATCCTGTGTTGCAAAACTCTCATCTGTGGAGATTTATTTGGATATCTCTTCCAGCCTTAAGGATTCTATGATTATGAGCTTTATGATCTTTGTCCATTCTGGGATTTCCCAGACAGTACAGGAAAACAAAACTCTAGAGTGCATTTTCAAGTAGTATCACTGATCTACTGCTTTCTCCTTCCTTCCCACCAAGAACATCTTCACTTTGGATGTCATTCCTTATTCACACATATATAATTTAACATTCAAACAGAACTGGCAGATCCCTGTATGACCACATTAATTAAAAAAAAAAAAAAAAAAAAAGAAAAAGAAAAAGAAAGGAGTTAGACTTTTGGCTTTGGTGGAAGCAAAGTTATTTAAAAAGGCATCTAGGTGTATCAGATGATACGTCAGGCAGATACCTTATATCAGTCACAACAGCCATTATTCACAGTTCAGTCACATGCCAGGAGCTTGTGAAAGGTACTTTTTTATTTGTCTTCACCAAAACCACCCTGTTCTAGTGATTCTATTACAATGCAAGCAAACAAAAAAAAGATTTTCTGTCTCTGGTTCATTTTGGGGTATACACACACATACATTTAAACATACACACAGACACGTGCTCATGTACAAATATACATATCTTCACATAAACAAAAATCTTGATGATATCCACACCAAGACTAAAACAAAAATATGCTGTGAATAACTCCTCCTGAATAAAGAAGGCATGCTTTCATTGCTCCATTAGACACAAGTGAATACCAAATTTAGCTGAACAGGAAAGAGTCTGAAATTTAGGAACAAGCTAAAATTGCCTTGGAATAAAAGCAAATGTATACAATGGGAGAGTCAACATTTGTGAGAGCTGATAAGGTACATCAGATTTGAATTTCATATCTATGTTATACATAATAATTATTAATGATTATTGCTATATGAAAGCTTCCAATGACAGTTTCTTTTCTTTGGACTTTTAAGGCAAATATAAATGGACTCTGAGTTTAAGCTCAGTTTTAAGAAAACTAGATTCTAACAGTGTTACTATCATAGTGTTCCATTTCTATACCTTATTAATTCTACAGTTTCATCTCAAATTAGTCACTTTGAGTATAATAACAATTTAAAATATGAGCTGAAATCCAGAACAATCCTTAAAAAATTGCTGTTGCTACCAATAAAAAGGAATCTCTCTTGGAAGATGAAAAGATCTGCAGGAGAACAATATTCCTCAATTCTCCTATCCTATCCTTCCTCCAGGATTTATATGACAAAATGCTCAGCATTAACAGAATACAGCTACAAAAAGAAACAAAATTAACACTAAAGTTGAAAAAACATGAGATTTAAAAATATTTTGAAAGAAAACTTGTAAAAGTCCAAATATTTTGAAAAAA
>VZSG01001036.1:78910-96047 GCA_013398315.1 Nothoprocta pentlandii | reverse complement strand
GGCAGTATTGGATTCACGAACGGTCTGTGGACCGTAGGTCCAATCACCTTCCTAGGAGCGAATTGAGTTCCCAAATAGTGCAATCAACTATAAGCTCAATTCTGGCATTATTGGATTCACACACAGTCCGTGGACCGTAGGTCCAATCGCCTTCCGAGGAGCGAACTGAGTTCCCAAATAGCCTGATCAGCTATAAGCTCAATTCTGGCAGTATTGGATTCACAGTCCATAGACCATAGGTCTGATCTCCTTCCTAGGAGCAAACTGAGTTCCCAAATAGCATAAGCAACTATAAGCTCAATTCTGGCAGTATCGGATTCACAAACAGTCTGTCAACTGTAGGTCCGATCGTCTCCGCCCAAACAAGTAGTCGAGTTCACAAAGAGTGTGATTTATTCAAATGCAACATTTACAAAGCAGGTTTCGGATGTCAGTATAGCAAATTCTCTACTACAGTGTGGGGGTTTTTAGCTAGCTCTGATGTACAAATGTGCAATCATCACTCACCGCAGAAGATGGGACAGGGCTCTCAGTCTCGAGTCTCCTCAGGCGGCGTCTCAACCTGAGGGGAGGGAAGGGGGATCAGCCGTAGACTGACCCAAGAGCGATGATGGATTCTTCCCTCTCAGTTGTTAGTCTTCTCAGGCGATATTCCAGTCCAAGGGGAGGGAAGGGGGATCAGCGCAGCAACTAATCCAGAAATTACGATGGAATCTTCCCCAGCCAAGCTCTTCATCCTTAGTTCACCTTTTATACTTTTCTTTACATTCAGGTGGAGCTTGAGTGACTAGAGTCATACTTAATATTGTTATTGATTGGTGAAAAAGTTTCTCGCTTTCATTTAAAGGTACAGTCAATCGAAAATCTAGAGCACATGCGCAGTGAGGGGTGGTCGCACCTCGGAGGCGGGTAACTTTTGGGATGGAGGTGTGTTTTGGCATTATAATGAGCATATAATGAGCAAAGTTCAATCAAAGTTCATCTGAAAGGAGTGATTTGCCACTTTTCTGGCTCAGCACCAGACTTTTTATCATATATCTCCCATTGGACAGCTGCTGTGTGGCTTATCAGCGGCCCAGCACAGGGATTGCCAGAGTTTGGCTGCGGTGTCTTTACTCCACTCCGTCCTCTGCTACTCCCCTTTGCAGCTGTGAGGAAGGCAGATTGTGTTGCCCAGGCAACTGTGAAGGAGCTGAGTCGGTGTGTACCAGCCATCCTGGAAGTGGCAACAGTGTCTCACCCCAAGCAAGCTTCTGCAATGCCAAAACTTCTGTTAGGCCCTAGTTTTCCAAACAGTTCCTCCACAGTTATTCATTCCTTGCTTTTCACTATTTTTTTTTTTTTGCTGTTTATTCTGATGTTTCAGTGGTTTGCATATTTGTTGCTTCTGGATTTAGATGTAAACTTCCAATATGTAAAATAGTGGCATACTATCAGAGGTAAATAAAGGGTTTTAACTACTAAAGGTTCTAATATTCATATTCAAACTGCTCATATGATTAGAACCAAAAGTAATCCTCTCTAATAAAGTGAGCTTAAGCATTTTAACAATAATTAATAGCAACATCAAGGGACATGTTTCATGTATTCCATAGACTGATGTTTTTTTTTTCCTTCTAAGATGAAGTGAAAATATGTAAAACAGAATTTTATAGCCATTGACTTAAGCTTGTGTTAAATACCTTTGAAAATCCTATTCATCATTTCAATGAACATTTCTCTTAAAGTTCTTCAGTTTTCTATGAAGTGTTCTGCTAACTGTCCTCTCAGACAAACAGGGCTGAATGCACTTACAAAATATAACTAAATAGAAGGTATACATAGAAACTGTAATTTGCAAAATGATATAACTTCAAGTTGAGATCATCTGGTCTATCCTTGATCCATCTTTCTTACGCTTCACTAGTCAATGAAGTCATGAGAGCTTTCTAGTCAGGAAGAATGTCTCTCTCCTTTATGTATATTCCTGAACAGTCACTCCAGTCTTCAAAAAGGGCAAGAGGGAAGAGCCGGGCAATTACAGGCCAGTTAGCCTCACCTCCGTCCCTGGAAAGGGGATGGAGCAGTTCATCCTAGAGAGAATCTCCAGGCATATGAAGGAGAAGAAGCTGTTGAGGAGCAGTCAACATGGATTCACCAAGGGGAAGTCATGTCTGACGAATCTCGTGGCCTTCTATGATGGGGTGACAGGCAGGCTGGACGAGGGGAGAGCCGTGGATGTTGTCTACCTTGACTTAAGCAAGGCTTTTGACACCGTCTCCCATACTATCCTCATACGGAAGCTCTGGGAGAGTGAACTAGATGAGTGCACGGTGCGGTGGATCGAGGGCTGGCTGGATGGCAGAGCTCAGAGGGTGGTGATAAATGGGGCCGAGTCCAGTTGGAGGCCTGTGGCCAGTGGTGTCCCCCAGGGGTCAGTACTGGCCCCGGTGCTGTTCAATTTGTTCATCAATGACCTGGACGAGGGCACGGAGTGCACCCTGAGCAAGTTTGCAGATGACACCAAGCTGGGTGGAGTGGCCGGCACTCCGGAGGGCTGTGCTGCCATCCAGAGGGACCTGGACAGGCTGGTGAGTTGGGCAGAGAGGAACCTCATGAGGTTCAATAAGGACAAGTGCAGGGTCCTGCACCTGGGGAGGAATAACCCCAGGCACCAGTACAGATTAGGGGTCGACCTGCTGGAAAGCAGCTCCACGGAGAGGGACCTGGGAGTCCTGGTTGACACTAAGTTAACCATGAGTCAGCAGTGTGCCCTTGTGGCCAAGAAGGCCAATGGGATCCTGGACTGCATCAGGAGGAGTGTTGCCAGCAGGTCAAGGGAGGTGATTCTGCCCCTCTACTCAGCTCTGGTGAAGCCACACCTGGAGTACTATGTGTAGTTCTGGGCTCCCCAGTATAAGAGGGACGTGGAGCTTCTCGAGAGGGTCCAGAGAAGAGCAACCAGGATGGTTAAGGGAATGGAACATCTCCCGTATGAGGAGAGGCTGAGTGAGCTGGGTCTGTTTTCTCTGGAGAAGAGAAGGCTGAGAGGGGATATGATTAATGTGTATAAGTTCAGGAAGGGAGAATGCAGGGAGGAAGGGGACAAGCTGTTTTCACTGGTGGCCAGCGATAGGACGAGGGGTAATGGCCATAAGCTGGAGCACAGGAAGTTTCGTCTGCAGATGAGGAGGAACTTCTTCCCTGTGAGGGTGACAGAGCAGTGGAACAGGCTGCGCAGGGAGGTTGTGGAGTCTCCTTCTCTGGAGGTCTTCAAAACCCGCCTGGATGCCGCCCTGTGCCACATGCTCTAGGTGTACCTGCTGGAACAGGAAGGTTGGACTAGATGATCTCTAGAGGTCCCTTCTAACCTTGAATATTCTGTGATTCTGTGAACAGTTCTCTAAAAGCTGATGACTGCACTGATTAGTTCTCCATAAAACTGTAAGAAGATCTGCTTTGTGGTAGATAAATTATACCCTGGAAGTTTCAGTGTAGTAGAACTACACTGTTCCAGTGAGAGTTCCATTGTAGATAGCATCAGTGGGTCAGTTGAGTAAATTAACTACAACAGTAATTTCTGTTCAAGCAATAACAGTAAGCCTAAGAAAACAAGATCTAGTTTAAGATTTCTTAATGGATAAATACAGTATTTGTAAATAATTTGTTACATGCTGTCTTATTGATTTCACATGATAATGGTAATTAAAAATACCTCCTTGGAAGGCAGGAGAAAAACCACTCCAGTCTGTTTGCTAGCAGTATGCCATTCTATGGAATGTATAGTTCCACATTGATTTTTCTTCTTTTTTTTTTTTTTTTTTATTTTTCACATTTTCAGGGATATATATCAGTCATAGGCACTTTGGACACATGAAAGACTGGGTATGTAGGTATACCTTTGTTTCTAGGAAAGAGAGGAGATGATCTGCCCTCACCTCCTTTGGGACTGACCTCTGTGCATATTTCCTTACGCGTACCAATATCTAAGCAGATATGTTCTCATAAACTATGTTAGGGTAAAGTAGTTACCTAAGAACTCTTTATTCTTTAATCACTAAATCAGTTAGATATTAGGGGGTTCAACTTAATAAACACTTTTAATACAGTAAAACAAAACAGAGATGTGATTGGTAATAGAGGAAAATGAATCACAGAATAGATGGTATGATTAATATAAGAAATAGAACTTTTTCTTTTGCAGACCTGCTGAGGTCTCAGGAAGGATGTGGGATGTTGAGTGCAACCTCAAGGCATCCCAGAATAAACTCTATGTCTTAAGAAGGAACATAGGCAGGATAAGAAATACAGGACTTATAAACAGCATCTAATTTCTCATAGGATTCGGATTTTCTGGTAGAATGTATATGTAGTCTTTAAAAGAAAATAACTCTTATAGGAAATTTCCTTTCAGGAATAAACTGCACTTTCTGTAAACTGAAGCAAGATATAAGGGATTTAGTGCAGCTAACCTGGAAATAGATCTTGTCTTATCCATCATTTTTAGGTGACTGTATCATTTCCAGAAAGCTGTATTCTTAAAGAAAAAATCTGCATTCCTTAATATATTTATGCAAAATAATCCCTGGACAGGGATATTACTTGTTGACCATTTTACAGATGTTACCTTTTCCACTCTCAAATAGGGCTAAATTTACTTTGTACTACAAAAATGAGCAAGTTTCAGGTTAATGTAAAGTTGTAAGTAAATGCAACTTTTATGTTGTTGACTTTGACACGTAACAAAATACTACCTTAGAGTACCTCACAGAAGAGAGAACCATAACCATTCCAGCGATTACGGCTGATAATGTTTTTCTGATTTAAATTTCAGCTTTCAATGTAATATTTCAATATTCAATTTCAATATTCAATATTTCAATGTAATTGTCAATGTCTTATTCTTCAAAACATGAGCTTTCTTTCTCAAAATAACTGCATACACAGCAGTTAAAAGCACACATTATTAGTAATGTATTCCTGGTACTCAAGACTATAGTTGAATCCTGTTGGACTGTTTTTTCCTTCAGGAAAGTTCATCCTCTTTTTTTATTTTTTCTTTATTTTTTGTCATAATCATATTCTTCTTGATCACTCTGCTTCAGGAATCAATCAATAAGTGTGATATCAATAAGTCAATAAGTCAGGAAAAAGAATATAGGCTTCAGGCATATTAATATCTCTTCTTAGAGGTTAGTAGCAAACGGTTTTAATATTTCTAGTCAAGATTTAAAGTTATTACTTAACTGGCAGTTATCAGTTAGATGCAAATCATGATTTTTCTGGAGAATTACTAGAAGGACTCTAAAGAGTCCTGAAGTGTTTTAAATAATTATGTAGCTGCTAGGCAATCTTTGAATCAAGATTGTATTTCAATTTCTGCCCATGTTGTTTGTTGTATTAATTACCATGGATGAATGCATGAACATATTCAGGACACATTCAAAACAAAATATCTGACCTCATTCTCTTAAGCAAGGCCCTCTATTTATTAAATAAATGCCTCTTCAATTCTGTGGTTTCTCCCAATATCCTTGTAGCACTGGTTTGAATACTGGAAATTTCATATGGTACTCTTACATTTGCTCTCCAGAGCTTCTTTAGAGCTCAGCTGAAACTATCTACAAAGTGCTGACACAGATAATCTTTCATATTATAAGATACAATATTTCATTACTGTGTGGAGTCTAGATTGTCAGTACTAGTTGCTTCTTCTATGAAAACAAAAGATTTAATTTTCCAGCAGTCAATACGTCATACAAATTCTAACACTACCATGGTAGCAGAGAGATAAAATGTTCCTCATGTAATTTGAAATGTTGTATACTAGGTGTCTGTTGTTGCTGTTGGCGTATTTTATTTTAAATAAATATGTATTATCAAATGCGATAGACATGAAAACCAATTACTTGGATGATGGATAGCAGCTGCTTCTGTAATGTTCTTTTAGGGATAATACAAAAATGCCATGTCATTTAATTTGTTGCAGTGTACATATGGATAGAAGGAAAATGTTTAAATAAGCAGTGCTCATTGGAAGTGTTTAAAAATAATATGTTGAGCCTCAAATAATACAGTATGGCTTAAATACCATGTGGAGAACTAAACTTTTTTCAGAAACTTTCATAAACATTTCTAAATATAGTGTTTTATTTGATTACCTCATGCATTTTAGGGGTCACAGGACACACACTTGTCTTTCAAAAGTTATGTGATATCTTCCAGTGTCGTGCAGGTGTTTCAAACATCCTGGAACATCCAAAATGAACACCTAAGCCTAGATAGAATCACAGAATCATAGCATGGTTGAGGTTGGAAGGAATCTCTAGAGATCATCTAGTCCAACCCCCCTACTCAAGCAGGAATACCTAGAGCATGTGGGACAGGATCACATCCAGGCAGGTTTTGAAGACCTCCAGAGAAGGAGACTCCACAACCTCCTTGGGCAGTTCCGGGCCTCTGTAACACTCACAGGAAAGTTATTCTTCCTCACATGCAGATGGAACTTCCTGTGTTGCAGTTTGTACCCATTGTCCCTTGTCCTGTCAGTGACCACCACCGAGAAGAATTTGGACCCATTCAGTTTGCATCCTCCCCTCAGGTATTTATATATAGTGATAAGATCCCTTCTCAGTCTTCTCTCAGAAGGGTCTGCCTGTGGTAGATGTTTATATTTTGGTTAAAATCAGAGGAATTTAATGATTAGAGTTTGAGGAGTAACTGAGCTCACTCTGAAGTGGGCATTCATACCATCAGTTTGAGCTATAGTTTTCTATAGTTTGGAGCCGAACCTGCTTCTGAAATAATTCTGTATGCTCTCTGGGAGCTTCCATAAAGATTTTAAGGATTATGGATGAGACCACAGGCAGGCTGAAACTATAAAGGTCCATTAACCATAGTGATCAAATGGATCTCAGGAATAAGTCACAAACTTCTTTTACACATTTCATGTCTTCCTGAACTTGTTCTAGATGCTGTGATAGGCCATGTGATCTGAAGTTGTATCTGTTTTTTCCCTGCTTCCTTCTTTATTCCCTTTTTCATTTTCCTCCTTCAGCATAGGCTCTGGCTTCACTTAATCCCTTTACTAATTTCATTCTCATCACATCACATAAACTGTCATCTCTCTGAAGTCATATAATGACACACTCCTCATATAATCACAGTAGTAGATGTTTTTGAATAGTCAAGTATATGCAATGTAAGATCCACAAATCAATTCCATAGACAAACAAACAAGCAAACAAACAAAAATAAACCTCCTGAGTTTTTTATAATGTTCATGGACAAGTTGTTGAAAAGCATACATATCTATCACAACAAGTGAAAGCAGCCAGTAAATAAATGCATCAGAAGACAGAAACAGTTGCAACAAAATACAAGCTTCCATCATTGCTTCCTACATAATGTTTTGAAAAAGAGATAAGGTAATTTGCTTTCTGTGCTTACTGACATCAGTCACATACTTACAGTGCAGAACATGGTGTCTTTTCATCAAAATACTATTTTGTCTAAGAGATCAAGGTAGTCATTCCAGAAATATTAATGACATGCTCTAAGCATTATTGGCCCTTGCATTTCTCTGTAGTTATGATTCAGTAGGCCAAGGCACAGAGAGCTACCTGACTGAATTAACTTTTTGATAGAAGAGAATATCTGCCTTCTGTAGTACTTCTTTTAACAAATTTTACCTTTATTTCCCTTTGAAAGGAAGTAGTTTCACCAAAATCATAACATTTTAATAAGCATCAATGTGATTATTTAAATATTTATGATTATTTTAAAAAGCAAATAATAGAATTATATTGCCAATTTTTCAAGGGAAAAGAAACAAAACCTAAATTTTGGTCTCTCTCCTTTTTTTTTTTTTCTCCTTTTAAATAGAGGACTCCATCCCTCAGTGAAACCTTGCTTAGAAAATGGGAAATTTTGACTATAACCTGACTACTTCAAGAAAAGCATGATAAGAAATTAAATGTTAATATGTAGGTTATATTAGATACTGCTTTAGAATTTCAGAAAAATGAGAGGTAATCAAATGAATGTGTCAAATAATACACAGCATGCAAGAGCCAATTATGGAAATGAGAGCCCAAGGTTAGCTTGCTGCAATATATTTTAATTCTACAAATATTAAAATCAACTTATTCCTTGTATAATAGATGGATATGACAAGAGTTAAAGAGCTCAAAATGCTTTTGTAGTCCCTTGTCTAATTAACATTTCTGTTGTGACCTACATTTCACAGAGCTGTAACTGAACAGATCCCCAAAAGTGTATTTTTTGTTTGAAACATTTTATTGTAACATGTTTAAGAGACCAGAGGCAGAGCTATCAGTGTTTGCACACCTTATTTGATTGGAAATAAGTGACAAAATAAACTCATATTGTTGCAGTAAATTGCAGAAGAGAAGCTTTCCATGATAGTATATCACACTTGACTCTAATGGAAGCCTACAGATATTGTGCTGTAATAACATGGGTTTGCACAATAACTCTAGACTGAAAATATTCTATATGAGTCACAGTCTATTTCTTTTTTTTTTTCTTTGCTGTCTTTTCTTAGTCTTTTTTTTGTTTGTAATACAAAGAAAGTAGGTGGAATGCTTTAACTCTACGAATGTCAGCTAAATTTCAGATTTCTGATCTAAATCTAATAAATTCTTGATTGGTGTAGAGTCACAATAAGGTTATGTGAAATACTTGATTATATGCATCGCAGATTGAATTTCTGTATTTAAGGACAAATACTATACAGATTTTTAATACCTTTTTGAAACTCTTCTTTATTTTTCCCTCTGTATTTTGACATTCAACTCTTCAATGGATGGATTATGATAAAACATACTTTCCCCCAACCCTACATGCATTTGTACAACAAAATGCATAGACACATAATATTTTCAAGATAAAGGAAAGGGAGGGAAGAAGATGGCCTAGTGGTGGAACAATATTTGGTATTAATACTTTACAGAATGTAAACTCCACAGAACATTCTCCATAAAAATGTAATTTGACTTCCTCTTTATAGCTTTACTTTTAGTCTTAGAGGCTTGAATCTAATATGAAAGATTAAAAACATAACCACTGATACCAGGTCCTTAAAAAGGAAAAGATATTTTTATTTTCATTTGTAAAATACATGAATACTGGTCTAGCATACAAGCCTCCCTTAAATATAGCACCTTTTCACAGCTATGTAATCTTGATTTTGGAGTAGCTCGAACATTTGATAAATGGCATGTCTGATGTGCTAGATCATTAATTTGTAGATCCATAAATCATTTGCATTTTAATCTTCAGACATCTCAAACAAACAAAAAATGTGTTCAGAATGATTTTGTACCAGATGCAGTGGACACAAATAGAAAAAGTGATGAGACATTATAGATCCTTTCTCCTTCCTATTAAAAAAATACTAGCTACATTATAATGAATTTCATGTCAGGAAACAGTGTGTATAAATGAGTGCACATTCTTCTCTCCATTAGATTTCATGATTTGTGTTGCTTATGAGTATTTTTTTCTCTTTCTCAGAAGTGCAAATCCGTTTAACACTTGAATAAAACTTCATAAAAGCTACTTAGCAAACTCAAATATGCTGAGAGCAACAAAGTTCTCATTGGTCAGTGACAAGCAAATGAACAAATGAATGACAAGTGAATGACAAGTATTTAAGTCCTAAATGGATATCAGAGCGAGTGCTCTCAAGTACTGTGAATATATGTATCATCGAAAAAGCAGATTAGGAGGTGAAAAGTACAAATTATGATGTAAATTATTATTCTTTATATGTAAGGAGTGGGTACTTATGGGTACTTTATAGAAGAGGGAAGGGGAATGTATTAGAAATATTTTAGGAAATAAAGCACTTTTTGTGTGTTTTACAAGATTATATTTTGGACAGAACATCATGACAATAGTCATCTATAGTAAAACCTATCAAATAAAATAAATGAAAAATACAGTGGTGGGAGGATATGAGTAATAGTTTGACAGCCTTGCCTTGCCCTGTCTTGTCTTGCCTTCCATTAATCCTTCTTCCTTTCATTCCTTTTTCATATATCTGACTGAAAAACTATATGCTAAGCTAGGTTAGGAAAAAAAATAACACTGAAACGTTTTGACATTACACATGCAGAACTGTAGAATTATTTTTACTGGTATTATTTCCTCAATCGATTTAAGTCTCTTGGATAGATACCAGGAAATGAAGATCTGTAAATACCGTTTTAAATACTGCAAGGTAGGTAAGCATTTATACTTCTTGCTTTATATTGTTCTTTACAATGTAATTGTAAAAAAAAAATTGACATTTAAATTTAGAGTTTATCAATTTAGTTGATAATTGTCAACAGTTGATAACAGTTGTCATTTAGTGCAGAATTCAAATAGGAGTTATTTCCCTTTGCAAGGATACTTGGAAAGGAATCACTCAGATAATCAAATTGAAACAAAGTTGAAAAGTTTAACTGAAGAAAAATTTAATGTAGCACTAAATGGTAAAATCTAGTGACAAAAATTATTTTCAGGAAAATTTTGCATGTAACAGGGAATTGCCAAAAAAGAAAAAAAAAACCTTTCTGAATATATTCAATTAATGTTTTAGATGAAATTCAACCATCTCCACCAGATCAGACATCTGTTTCAATATTATACTGGGCCTATCTTAAAGAATCTTCTAAAGTTCTGCATTTCTCCCAGGAAGCTTTAGATACTTTGTGTTGTCATTTTCAGATAATCTGAAATATTTCTGTCTATAAGGAAAGGGTCACCTTCTTCTATTTTATGGTAGCGTTTGTAAAATAAACTAATAAAAACCAGAAAAAACATATGGGAATAGCAAGAGAATTGCAGAAATATGTAAATATATTTTACATGATTTTTGGTTGCATTAAGAGCAATATTTGTTTATATACATGGTGAAAAATGTCTATGAATTTTCTGAGTTTCTAAATAATTGATGAATATATAGGCACTATGTCACAATTATGTTACAGTGTCTGTTCATATATGACAGAAGAGTTATGGTTACACACTAATTTTCACAGTCCATGAATTCTGAGAACTGGATCATGCAGCCAGACTCATGTCTCATCTGGCCAATTTAATAACCAAAGGGAGTAATTTTGTCTCTATATCCTTTTAACTGAGAAGCACCACAACAGATATTAAGTATATATTTTTGCTTCCAGAATTGCAGTGATTGAAGTCATAGCTAGAAGAGAAAAATGATGAAAGTTTAAAGTGTGTTGGCTGATATACTGTTACTTATCTTTATCTCTGAAGAAAAGATTTAATATGATCACACAGGTTCCCTCCACTCAGGTGACAGATGGTGGCAAACCCATTTTAATGTCACTGTGAACACTGTGAACATGGATCATCTGCATCCTCAAGTCTGCTATTGAAATAGGAAATTTATTTTTAGAAAAACAAACAAACAAACAAAAAAAAACCTACCCAGAATCTCATATAGTTAAAAAAAAATGATTAGCATGAAAGAATCCCTGAATCAATTGATATAGCATCAGTATGTAGGAAAAGTGTGCAATATCATGTACAGAATGTCCTTTATAGACTTTTCAGTCAGTTTTGTATATTTTTTATGGAGCAGTCCACTGTTGCTGCTGGTTCTATTAGGCAAATCCTACAGGTTACAATGGGACTAATGTTGCCTTTTCTCTTCCATTAACTCAGGCAATTTATATCATCAAACTGTCTCCAAGTGCTAATTAGCCAATATCTAAATTCTTTCTTTCCCACAGCTTTCTGAAGAAATATATAAGCTCATCTTGCATTTTCCTGTTTTCATTTAGTGCATCTTATGATAGAAAATATTTGAGAAGTTCATTAATCTTCATGTTTTATTGAATAAGCTGAGCCACAGCTAAGGTCAAAAAGATGTTTCCAGAAATGATCTGACATTAACTTCACATGAGTTACTGTCATTTATTTATTGGTCTTGCTCTGAAACACCTGATACAATTCTTCAGGAAAGTATGATAATGATTCTAAGGTGGCTGAGTGATATTATTCTTTTTTGAATTATTGGGTAAAATTCTGGATAAATGTATTTGATTAGTTTGTGATACATGTTGAGGGCAATGACTCTTTATATATAAATATATATATTTTTTTTTTTTTCTGGTAGGACTAATGTGAATTTTATTATCTTCTTTCATTACCTTCTAAGTTGGTATAAGCTAACATTTGCTTTAATGAAAAAAATCACTTTAGTTGAGGGACTGATCTGTTGAATTGATCTAAAGCCAAAATATAAAATAACTGTTTTTTTATTACCTACTTTAGATACTTAGAAGAGAATCACAGAATTCAAATAGTTTCCCCAGGTTCCCTTTCTTGTAAAAGGAGAAAATCATAATTATGAAGAGTTACTTACAGTTACTAGGCTTACGATTCAGGCAATCTTGTTGATTAGTAAAGTACAATATTAAAAGGTTGGAAACTAATTGCTGTCTTCAGCTCCTTGCTGAAAAGGCTGTAGAAAAGACACTTCTCAGAGATGCACTAAGACAGAGATGCACAGAGATAAGCTGCAGCAAAATGGAATCATGGATGATAGAGAATGGGAGAGAACCTTGATAAGTGAAGGAAAATGTTGTATCTATCTTCAAAAAAGTCCTAAAGGAGATTCCAAGGAAGTGCAGAGAAACCACTCTTACTTCACTTAATAACTTGGAAAAATGACGGAGTAAGTCTTCCTGGAGCACATTTCTGGGTACATCTGTGTTTGTGGAGATTTTCAAAACTTGATCAGATGAAGCTCCAATTAACCTGGCCTAGCATCCTATCTGACTCTGCTTGATGAGGAGGTTGGCCAGAGGGCTCTTCCAAGCTGAATTATCCTGTGATTCAATGATCCTATTCTATGAAAAAAAAAATGGATTTTTTAAAGAAAACAACAACAACAAAAAGCACAATAATATGTGCTGGAATGGTTCCCAGGGAGGCTGTCAAATCTCCATCATAGTTCGTATTGAGAAACTGGACCTAAGTAACCTTTACCAATTTGGTAAAAATGGACCATATGTCCCTTCCATCCTGAATTATTTTATGATCCTGTCAATTTAAAAAAAAAAAAAAAAAAGCCATAAGTAAAATCTTTAATGTGAAAAAAAAAAATCTAAATGTAAAACTAATACTCTGAAAATGCCAATTCACCAATTGGAAATATGGGGATTCTTAAGACACTTTTCAGTTCTGAAGTTTCTCAAGTGTCTGAAGGTCTCATGGTCACATGAGTTTGGACAGGGCAGAACCACTCATGATACAGTGATACAGTGGAATCAGAGTTAATAGAATAGTTTCTCCTTTAGCTATATTATGTAAAAAAATATAAGCTGAGATGTATTTTTGAGAAATATCTGTTGGAATATGTATTTCTTCAAAACCTGTGTCTTCCAAATACTTATTTTGTTCAGAGTTTAGAGGCAAAGCATACCTTCTTGGCTTTTTTTGTAAAACAGGCAGTGGACTTTGTTTTGTCACACATCTTTCTTCCGCTTCTGTCAATGAGATGGTCAATAAGGCAGTAGAACTTAGCAGTACTCCTAAGAAAGTAGGAGATAGTTTCTTTCTGAGTATTGACAGAATCACATAGAATGATTAAGGCTGGAAGGCACCTCTAGGGTTCATTTAGTCCAAGTCCTCTGCTCGAGCAGGGACACTTAGAGCATGTGGCACAGGGTGGCATCCAGGTAAGTTTTGAAGACATCTAGAGAAGGAGACTCCACAACCTCCCTGGGCAGCCGATTCCAGGACTCTGTCACCTTCACAGTTAAGAATTTCTTCCTCTTATGGAGATGGAATTTCCTGTGTTTCAACTTACACCCATTACCCCTTGTCCTGTCACTGGCCACCACTGAGAAGAGCTTGACTCCTTCCTCCTTGCATTCCCCCTTCATGTACTTACACATGTTAGTCAGATCCCCTCTCAGTCTTCTCTTCTCCAAGCTAAATAGGCCCAACTCAGTCAGTCTCTCCTCATATGAGAGATGTTCCAGTCCCTTAATCATCTTGGTTGCCCTCTACTGGACCCTCTCTAGAAGCTCCACATCCCTCTTATACTGGGGAGCCCAGAACTGCACACAGTACTCCAGGTGCGGCCTCACCAGAGCTGAGTAGAGGGGCAGAATCACCTCCCTTGACCTGCTGGCAACACTCCTCCTGATGCAGGCCAGGATCCCATTGGCCTTCTTGGCCACGAGGGCACACTGCTGACTCATGGTTAACTTGGTGTCAACCAGGACTCCCAGGTCCCCCCTCTCCGTGGAGCTGCTTTCCAGCAGGTCAACCCCTAATCTGTACTGGTGCCTGGGGTTATTCCTCCCCAGGTGCAGGACCCTACACTTGTGCTTGTTGAACCTCATGAGGTTCCTCTCTGCCCAACTCTCCAGCCTCTCCAGGTCCCTCTCAATGTTCATTGGTCAGTCAGGATGAGTTGTTTCATCACTTTTCCAGGGATGGAGGTTAGACTGAATGGCCTGTAGTTGCCTGGATCCTGTATCCCACTGGCTTTCTTGGCCACGAGGGCACACTGCTGGCTCATGGTTAACTTGTTGTCCTTTTTGTTAACTTGGTTATTCCTCCCCAGGTACAGGACCCTGCGTTTGTGCTTGTTGAACCTCATGAGGTTCTTCTCTGCCCAACTCACCAGCCTGTCCAGGTCCCTCTGAATGGCAGCACAGCCCTCTGGAGTGTCGGCCAATCCACCCATCTTGGTGTCATCTGTAAACTTGCTCAGGGTTCACTCAGTGCCCTCATCCAAGTCATTGATGAACAAGATGAACAGCACCAGGCTCAGTACTGACCCCTGGGGGACACCACTGGCCACAGGCCTCCAACTGGACTCGGCCCCATTTATCACCACCCTCTGAGCTCTGCCATCCAGCCAGTTGCACCATGCATCCACCTCACTGTGCACCCATCCAGTCCACACTCCCAGAGCTTCTGTATGAGGATATTATGGGAGACGGTGTCAAAAGCCTTGCTGAGGTCAAGGTAGACAACATCCACGGCTCTCCCCTCATCCAGATGGCCAGTCATCCCATTATAGAAGGCTGTAAGCTTCGTTGGACATGACTTCCCCTTGGTGAATCCATGCTGACTACTCCTGATCCCCTCGTTCTCCTTGACATGCCTGGAGATGCTCTCTAGAATGAGCTGCTCCATCACCTTTCCAGGGACAGAGGTGAGGCTGTTCAGCCTCTAGTTTCCCGGCGCCTCCCTCTTGCCTTTTTTGAAGACTGGCATGACATTGGCTTTCTTCCAGTCCTCTGCCACCTCCCCCTCTCTCCATCACCTCTCAAATATGATGGAGAGCAGCTGAGCAGTAACCACCCCCGTAGTTCCTTCAGCACTCTTGGGTGCATCCTATCCAGGTCCATAAATTTATGGGTGGCCAGTTTGCCTAAGTGATCCCTAACCCTCGACCCCCTCGACCAATAGCAGGTCTTCCTCTCTGGACTGTATTAAACCTCTGTATAAATGGCCTCACTGGACTGTATTAAGCCAGCCTCTCTGGACTATATTTAGACCTTCTTGTTGAGAATTATATGTATGAAATCCCACAAAAGAAATAACACCTTCTGAATATTTGTGGAAGCTGTTCTTTATATAAAACAATGAAAAATTCTCAGGGAAGAAAGAATAAACAAAAGGGTTAGACTGCTCACAGTTTAATGATTACAGAGATATCTGGGAGATGAAAGACATTGTCTCTGAACACTTGCAGAAAACCTGTTTACATAAGTAAATATAAGGTAAAAAGAACAGCTTTGAATCTTCATCAGATAAGGAATGGAATTTACCGTATTCTTCCACTATATTCTTGTAGCAATGGAGATAATGTTGCTAGTTTTCTTTGTGGCCTTCAGTCGTTTTCTAACAAAAGTGGGTTAATATCAATATTCAAGAAAGGATTCTGGACAATCCTTTATGTAGCAGATATGATCACTTTTGAAGAGAAGTGGAATATAAACACTCCCAGACACTCATTTATCTAACTTAGGAGATCTCTGCTTGGCATAATCATTTGAAGTGGTTTAAGTGGTTTCCTGATCATTGCACCTTTTTATTGATTTGTTTGTTTGTTTATTTTTGAAATGTGGATGATGTGGATTGTATCTTTGAATAAATTGCACAAAAAATTATCACAGAGAAAACATTGCAGTTTCTAATATAACGCACTACACTGACAACTATGTAGAGAGCCTCTGAACAGTAAAGTTTACTGAAAGATTTCATCCTGAAAGAAGCTTTCCCAGAACTGTCATCATTAGCTTTCCTGATTTCCCAAGCTCACAAACTCATTATCACAAGTACTTGTGATATCTCAAAGCAAAATAAAAAGAACTAACAACCCTCTGAAAAGATCATTCAACATTAATTAATTAATAAACTAAGCTTTTTCAGTATTACTGCTTGCTCCCTTAAGAAAGTCTCAATTGTTTCTAATCAAGTCCTCTTTGTTTTGACTGTTGAAGATTGAAAAACACTATGTTCTGAACAAGAAGACATTTTTATATTTTACTTTGTATTTAATTATACAATAATAGAGCTCCAAATCTTGAATGCTATCATATCTAGTGATTCAAATAATTATTCACTTGTAACATTGGCTTCTAGCAGCGTGACTTTCACATAAGTTAAGAAAATAACAGCTAAACTGGAGAAATATTTTTCCCAAGAAACCTGAAATGTAGATGACCTCTGTTTCAGTGTTAGTAGATAGAAGTTCTCTCTTTGACCCCAAGATATTTTTAAAAATTGATTTTAGGAATACACTTTGTGTTCTATATCCTTTGGCTTGAGTCTAAAAGATAAACTTAATATGAGGAAAAAAAATGCTTTCAAATGTTTTAAAACCAAGTGAAAATTAATCTGCTATTGTAGAACTTAAAAAAAAAAAAGAAAAAGAAAAGCACAAGATAAGAGAATCTAAGAGAATCTAATTGAACTGTGTATAATTAAAAGCTCACACAGCTTTTAAACAGAAACTAGTTTACTGTTCTACTGCATCACAAGTTTATTGTAAAAACACCAGGCTTAGGTGCAAATATGTTTTACTGAAACATTCATGCTCAAGAACAAAACTATGTAGACCAGGCTTAGGTGCAAATATGTTTTACTGAAA
>VZSG01001036.1:41701-69941 GCA_013398315.1 Nothoprocta pentlandii | reverse complement strand
AAAAAAAAAAAAAAAAAAAAAAAAAAAAAGTATTTAGGCTATCCTGACTTATTTTAGTCATCTTCCATTCAACTGTGCATAGGAAAAAGGAATAAAGAAACACTACAGCCTACTATAGGACTTGCTCTAAGTTGAAGCATTTGAGACCAATAAGTAAGACTCACTTTGAGAAGTTTGCTCCTGAACATGAAGTACTCCCTGAAAGACTGAATCATTTGACATATCTTGTAGTCCATTTGACAAAAGTCAAAATCACTAAATTTTATATTGTAGCTCCTAAAATATTGCCTCTTCGTGAAATAAGTTGTTCTGACTCAATGACAGAGGAACACCTCCATTCGTGATACAGCAGACCACTTATTTAAAGCAGAGAAGGCAAAAGTAATTGATGTAGACAAAATAGCATACATACCTTGGCTATAAGTCTATTCAGTTTCCTAGTCACATATTTTTTCTTTGTCTGAATAGTGAATGATGAGATTTAAGCAAACTAAAGTAAATACTTTGTTGCATGGCTACGATTTTTCTGACCAAAAAGTCTATGTAACCAGTGTCAAGTGTTCTAATTCTCAAAATAGTTTCAGTTATAAGAACATTCATTACCTTCTTGAGATAACTCAACTTTAATTAATAAAGAAACTTTGTTTTATAAATGCTATCATAACAGCAAGCATTTCTCCAATTTTCTACCCTGATCTCTCTGTGATCTTTTGTTCTTCTTCATTATCTCTTATATTCAGCTAAAACTTTGGGGCATTTTTTTTTTCATTTTCCATGAAAAATGATTATATCTAGTTACAGTCCCCTGGCTCTCCAGGTGTAATATCTGACTGGAGTATGCCATACTTCCTTTCCATCCTTGTATCTGAAGAAGCAGAAAGACATGAAGCTATAAGATACAGAAGTGAGAAGGACAAAACTGGTGGTGACAGGGTCAATACGCATCTATTGGAGAATGTGGGGTCAAAGTGTTGCTGAGGAGCATCATATAAGCTTGAAAGCCTTTTCTGAGTCTGAATGTTTAGATATGGCCTAAAAGATTCTGACTACAAAACTACCAAATATATTGACATGAGTAAGAAGTTGAGATTTATGAAAGAAAAGATTGCAGAAGACCTTTTTCCTAAGCTTACGTAACTGAGTGAAAGAGCGAGATGCTCCTTATATCACTCTGCAAAAACAATAAACCTTGTGCTCTCACGTCTGCTCTAATATAAATGCAGCAGCAAAGCATTTACTTCTTGGACAAATAAGCTTCTGGCTTTGTATGTTTCCTTGTAATAGAATTTAGGAATTTAGATTCAAATTAGATGTTGAGATCAAAATATATATAACTAGATTGAATACATTGTTCTCGGATCAGACTAGGTGATCTAACAGTCTCTCTGGTGTTAAATTTTATGACTCTGGTCTTGCTAGTCCAGCGTGCTCTTTCCAAAAGTTGTAAAGTATAAATGCTTTTTATAGGAGGGGGAAGGAAGTAAGGAAAAGTAAGAGGAGAAAATTTTAAAGAGAAAAAGCTACCCAAAACCTATTCTAAAAAAAAAAAGGCATACTATTTATGAGGAAAAAGAATCCCTTTTCACTTCCAAAAGGAAAACAATCTTTCTGTTGGCTCAAGAAAATTAGTTAATTTGGCTTCATCAAGTTATCTTTTTTATAATATATTCTTTTGCTGCAAACATAGTCAAAAAGATCACTTAAAGGAGCATTGCATAGTTTTACATTTAATTTGTGTTGCAGTAACATATTATTTGTTGACTTTGTTTACATATTATTTCCTTAATTTGCTTATCCCTTGCATTACCTTATAGTACTTCATTAAAGAAGAAATGCAAAAATCATATAACCCATATTGTTCCATCACAAATTTTCAACAGTAATGCAGAATAAGGACAGGTTAATGACATCATTTATCACTTCTTTAGCACCTGTTGTCATTTTATCTCAAAGGACTTTATAGGACTAGTTAATTCAGCCTGTGAGAGTGGTAAGCGATTATAAGGTTCACTTCACCTACTGCTGAAATACAGAAAGCTCTCAACAATGCATAGGTATGCTATATAACAGGTTGAAGCAGCAAGTCAAGAAGACTAGCACACTCACTAGAAACTCCAGGAGGTGTAGGTAGGCAGAACATAATTACCAAAGCTGGAATGAAGCCATGACAGCAGGGATCACTCTGATGAAGTGTAGTAGGGGATCTTTAGTTGCTTAATTTCAGTCCTATGTGAACATAGCAATATACATCAACGGGAACTGTACACTCTGCCAGCACAGTACTCGGGCCTGGATCTGTGTCTACCATGGGAATTCAGAGTCAAGTGTGGGGAAAAGAGGCACAAGGATCTTGTAATTGGTATCTCAAACAGCTCAGGCTTTACTGTTTGAACTCCTGCATTCCTAGCTGCACCTCAGTTGCTCTTCTATAAATCAAAGCTTTGCTATGGCAGGAATTGCACTAAGATATTAAGGATAGAATTCATGATATTTAATTTCAGCAATTGAAAATATAGTCATTTAGACTTAACTAACTCCCTCTTTGTTCAATGGAGGTTTTCTCTTTCTCTGTTTTTTTTTTTCCTCTCTTTTCAGTGTCTAGGCCATGTCATAAGAATTGAGAAGATTTTCAGGCTTCTCATCTCAACATAGGCTCTAAATAAGCTTCTCCAGGCACGTAATATCACTGATATGAGCACAAAATGTCTGTATTTAGGAACTCAACATGTCATGGATTGTCAATGGAGTTATTGGAATGATTTTATGAAAAAATCCGGATTTCATTGTAAATTGAAAGATGAACTTAAGATGAGGTATTTCAATCCCCCAGATCTTCCCATAAAAAGGAAGTTGTATTTAAATAATTACAGCATGAGAAAGAAGGCAACCTCCACACTTTTTCAGAATAGAGCTTCTTTGGCAAATATATTTTGACACTATTACAGATACCTTCCAAAAGCAGTGAATCTTTCCTAGATTCTCCAGATCCTCCCTTCCCATTTACTCTTTTGCATGCCTTCTTATTCTCTGGTATTAATATAAATGCATTGCAAGAAATAGCTGGTTTAAAAGGCCAAAAAGAAATCTTAAATTTTCTTTTATATTAGCTACTTCTTAGAATGCTTATGGTGGTACAACGGGGGAAAAAAAAGCAGCAAGACTATGTAATGTGGGTGTAGAAGGTTATCTTGCTACAGAAAATGCCTCTCTTTTTTGACTTCAGAAGATGAAATGTTGAGATGTAAATGCAATACAGCAATCTCTTACTGTAGAAAGTAAGGAATCTCTTACTGTAGAAGTAGGAAATTAAATTATATTAATTTTAAGATGTTGTAATAAAAATAAAATTTTTAATTTATTTTTAATTTAACTTTCAATTCTCTTTTTTAGAATCTAAAAGAAAAAGAACTGCCTATGGATGCAATGAAGCTCATGCAATGCAATGAACTAGGTCTAGAATTTATCTTTCTCAAAAATCTTCATATTTTTCTTTCTCCTTTGGAAATAAAAAAAAAGAAAGCAAGAAAGAAAAACATAACATTTAACTGGACTAATGCCTATAAAATCCTAAACAAAAGCAAAGGGATGCTATATATTTACCCTTATTCAAGGGATTCCTTCTTTTTTGTTCATTTTGTGTAGAATAATAAAAAAAAACAAGGAGAATGAAAATAATTAATAATGATATTTAATAATTAATAATAACTAATAATGATGATCATAGTGCCTGTGTGGATGTGCTGTCTACCCGCAATAATTTTCCACACTAATAATAAATAATAATAAATAATAAATTCCTTGGACTGAATAAGTTCATGGAGGTTCTATGCTACTAAGTAATCACTTATGAAATCAATAGAAATATTATAATTACAAAACATATGAAGATATAAAATAATGTGACATTGTAAACATGGAATTGATTCAGGTACTACAAAACATTTTTTTCAATCAATTCAGTTATGTTTGTTTATGCAAAATATGTTTTATATGTTTATTTTTGTGGTTGTTATAGAAGTGGCTACAAAAAAGTGGCTGCAAACAAAGTAGATCCAGAAAATTAAATTTTTATATCTACCTTACTCTCATCTTTGGTACCCAAATTAATTTTTTTTTTTTTTTTTCAGATTTCATGCATTAAAAGGGAGGCCAGGTATTTTCAAGGTCCTTTATGATCAATGAAGACAATGAAGCAATGAAAATAAGCAATGATGAAGGCAATTCAGACCACTCTGTAGCTGTCTACAATTTTCTACTGATTATAGGAAAAGTGTAAAGTGATTGTGCTCCTGACTTTAGTGAATAATTTAGGTAATTTAGTGAAGTACATAGTGCTTAATAGGCGAGATCTAAGTCTTTATGTGCTTGTCTTCAAGCATAGATCATAAGACTTTTAAAAGGCAATCTACACGTCTCATAGGTGTTGGGATGACAAAAAATCCTCAGAGAAGGCAAGGATCCATGGAATGTGTGCAAATTCAACATCTATTGATTTCTAATGCCTCTAACCTTAAATAATTTCTTAAGTACTATTTCTTTCATCTCTTAAGTACTATTTCTTTCATCTCTGGTTCAATATTTTTGCAGTTCTGTTCCTGATACTAAGATATTGACTTCTACTAGGGAGACAGCTTCACAATAATCATTTAAAAATGAATGGTTAAAGGAGGCGTAGGGACTGTTTATTGTATTAATAATGAGATAAGCTTTTCTTTATTTGGTTTTGAATTTTCTAGTCAGGAAATTTTCTATTCAGATGTTTTCAGTCCTGGTACATTCCATTTTTTATGCAATGATTCTTCTTAAGCAAGATAAAAGATATTTTATATTGATATTTAATTATACAGTACACATTAAAAAAAAATAATGCCAAATTCTCACTGGTCTAAATTGATAAAAATCTATTGAATCCGACTTAAGAGTCTATCGACAATCCATCCTGCTTGTATTTCATAAATTCACAGTTGAACAAGATGCACAAAAGTGGTTATAACACATAATCACTAAAGTACCTGTACTGTTAAAAGACAAAATATAGAATATACAAATAAGTTATAAAAATTTATATGTTAGGAAAATAAAAAAGTCATGCATGTGAAAAAATATGCTGTTTCTTACAAGTACTCATTTTATATATAAAATATTAATCCCTTAGAAGCTAAGGATAATGGTAGTATAAATCAACCATTTAGTTGTTTAATTATTAAAAATCAGTACATAAATAATCACTAGAGGAAGCAAAAGACATGAAGATTTGAGGGAAAAAAAAAAAGAGGAAAGAATGTCTGGAACAAGTTAAGACATTTCACCAAAAGTTGAGATATTTAGAGCCAAAGATGAAAAAAAAAAAAAAAAAGGAAAAATAAAAACACATGGTGGATAATATAAGCTTATTTACAAAATTTCTGTTGGAAATCCCTTTCAGCATATGATTTTATATCAAAAATAGTCATAATTGCTCTGTATTGAAAAGACAGGCTGGAAGGATATCTATTCATCACAATTGTAGAAAAGTCCTGTGGATCATGAACCATGCAGCAGCTGAATCACATCAATGATGGCACAGTATTTTCAAAGTATATTAGAGGAAGATTTCTAAGAATGAACTGTAGCCATATTACAGTGGCATTACCTTTGGTTTGCTTGGTTCTTTACTTTCTTGCAGATTATTGTCATACAAAATCATTTCTAAAGGGAAAGTTCTGCAACTGTGAATGTATCTTCAGGATCATCAACAGGAAATTTTAATAGTTTTATATTTCAGGATAATGTTGAAAATATATTTCACGTGACAGATCTCAAATATATCTAAGTAGTTAAAAAATCATTAAAGATGTGTTTGTTGGTCTGTTTGTTTTTTATTTAATCTGTGGTCTCTTTTATAAAGTGCATTCAAAATTCAAGTACAATCCAAGAAGACAGGAGGCCTACAAGGAAATGTGTCCTACTCCTCAAGTGTTAATACCATCTGAAAGAGATGTGTGAGTATGAGTATTATGTATGTACTTTGCTCAAAGTATATTGCTCAAAGACAATGGCTGAGGTTGAGCTATCATGCACATAACTCTGGACTTCTTAGCTATCAAAGTTTTGTATTTCCTCAAGGGAGGGAGTGAGGAGGAGGGCGTCAGCCTCTTTTCAGTGGTGGTCAGCGATAGGACTAGAGGAAACAGCCACAAACTGAAGCATCGGAAGTTCCACAGGATCTCAAGGAAACATTTCTTGACAGTGAGGGTGACAGAGCACTGGAATAGGCTGCCCAGGGAGGTTGTGAAGAGGTGTGGAGTCTCGTTCTTTGGAGATCTTTAAAACCCACTTGGATGCAGCCCTGTGCCACATGCTCTTGGTGACCCTGCATGTGCAGGGGGTTGGACTAGATGACCTCTGAGGTCCATTCTAACCTTAAGCAGTCTATGATTCTATGATTTCTGTGGACACAATTCTCCCAAATGATATTCAGTACAGTCTTAAATTTGTGCAAGCAATATTATTAGTCCATGGGGTGTTTTTGTTTGCTTGGCTTTGTTTGTTTGTTTGTCTTGTTTTGTTTTAAGTTTAGATGTAAAATTGTGTGAATAAAGTTGTTTGTGCTCAGGACTAGAAATGCACAGCACTCAGGTCAAGGAATCTGAAGGTATCTGTGTTGTACAGTACTAGACAAATGTATGGTGCATGGAAATTAAATAAAACATTATTATTATTATCTCCTAGAACAGTCCTATAATTAAACTCAAAAATAATAACTTTGTTCACCTGAAAGGAACTATGATAATTATATTGAGTAAGTATGTATTTCCTCTTCTCTGAAGTAAAGCTGATTCTAGATGTCTGCTTTCTATTTTCCATCCATGATTTCTGCTTTAGAAATAACTTCTCTGTTATCATTCCATACACATTTGGCATCTTTCACTGCTTTCTGCTTAGAAGATAGTGAGCCAAAAGAAGCTTCAGCAGGTGAAACAAAGAGTCCAAGGATAAAATTCAGAAAAGCAAGCAACACTACAGGACTGTCTGTGTTGAGGTAGGGTAGGAGAAGCATCTTCTCAGAAGAAAGATAGAGTTGCAGCTTTTTTTTCCTGCAGTTCTGCAACAGGGAGAGCACTGCATGCACCCTGCTACACAGCAAGGTGAATACAATAAAACCAAAGGAAGAATGGTAATGGCTGCATAACCCAAATAAATCCCAGGATTTTCGGACTCACATGCAGGTAATGATGTTATGGCCTACATTTATGGTTTATTTATTTAATCAAGGGTAAAGTTGTTGAGGCACAGGTTCATTTTCAAGAAAGGCCTGACAAGGCTGCTGGTGGCAATGGCACCGGACAAATGAACTTCTTAACTAGCCAGCCAATATGGGATAAAACATAGCTCAGAAGAACAGAGTGTATGCTCTTAAGGAAGAAACATAAACCAATGAAATGAAATACCTACTGAGCATTAATAAACCCATTAGTAAACATTAAAAAAAAGCAAAGGTTCACTCCTTTACAGCTGGAGGAGTTAGCAGCCTCATTCTCTATGAACAACATTTCATAGTGGAGATGGAAGAATGATTTGAGGGGGAGAGCTGGGAAAATAGTAAATCAGTAGGTACCTTTTAGCTAATGGGCAGGGACTGAATATAGCTAAGGGCTGAATCAGCTGAAGTGAAGTTTGAAATGAGTCTATGAGGAAATTAATAATTCTGTATACAGAGAAGGGTTTCAATAGCATGCGATAAATAACACCTAGGGATACACATTGAACTATGAGGATGAAACAAATCATTGAGCAGCTTCAGTTTCCTGAGCCACTGTCCTTCCTGCCTGAATGAGATGGGTGTGGAACAGAAGAAACAGTCTGTAATTAAATAGCCTATCACAATGCAATGGTTGCATGCTTCCTTACTTGGGGTCTCCATCCCAATCTGTTTCTCTGACCAGTGATGACTAATTTCAACAATGTTAGATTAGTCCTTTCCATCTTCATCATTTCTCTTTGCCCATTCTCAAACTTCATTTCTTTTTTCCTGTCTTCTGATTCAAGCATGTCCTCTTCTCATTTCCAAATCCAACTGCATACAGTCCTAACATGTCTTATCCATATTTGCTCACTGTTTCCCCAAAACACTGTCTGTTCAAGAGGGGATCATAAAATAAAATTCACAGAACTGATCTCTGCAAGAGCTCTGTTCCCCTCCACACCTCCTGCAACAGAAAATAGAGCACTGATGATTTTGCAGGCAGTACAGTGTATTCTTTCATGTATTCTTGAAGACTCCACTCAGATATTGAGTTTCATTACATTAAGAAACTTCAGTTTGGCAAGGTCCCACCACATCTTCAGTATGTCAGTAATGACTGCTTATTACTCTGCCTCAGCCCAGCAGCAAAAGTGAAAAACATGGGATTGAACTGAGTTTTATGATTAAGCTGGGTACTTTGAGGAGGTCCTTGAATAAAAGCCATTGGAAAAAAAATCAAGAAAAGCAGGTTAGTATTTTGTAGTGAATTATTAATTGCTTCAAATTTATTATATTTGTGTGAGAGAAAAAAAAAAATGTATCATGTGAAATGTCTTTACCAAAAAAAAGAGAAATGAAAACTTCATATATTTTCATGAAAAATTCAAAATAAACAGCAAAAAGGTCCTTTATATGAGGCCAGTAATTAAAAAAAAAAAAAAAAAAAAAAAAAAAAAAAAAAAAAAAAAAAAAAAAAAAAAAAAAAAAAAAAAAAAAAAAAAAGGGAATCACACAATAGCTGAGGTTGGAAGGGACCTCTGGAGATCACTTAGTCCAACTTCCCAGCTCAAACAGGCTCACCTAGAGCACATTGCCCAGAATCATGTCCAGGGTGCTTTCAAATATCTCCAAGGAAGGAAATTCTACAGCCTTTCTGTTCCAATGTTCACCCAAAGCAAAAATATGATGATAACATTATCTTAACATAATCTTTATACATTTCATTATGTTCTACTTTTTGCATAGAGCTATTAGCATTTTTTGTTTTCCGTATATACTATATATTTTATTATTCAATTCTAATGCAATGAAGTCTGTAGATTGTCAGTGGATTTTTCGAAGTCAACAAAAACATTCAACTATAATTTTTTTCAGTAATAAATACACCTTGTTTTCAGTCCTTTATAGTCTTATGCAATTGAATTACATTGTTAAAATACATATCTCACTTCTGTGTTTTTCCATCATATTCCAAGTTTTAAATTTTTTAATCTGCCAGATGACACAGTCAGCAACATGCTGTTACATCTACTAAATCAAGATTGTATACTATTCCCTGAATCTATCTCTTGTAATCACATTTTTTTTTTTAAGTCTTAGTTATATACAAAGCTATTTTAATTGTAATAGCACTCATCCATTTATTTTTATGTGGTCAATTAAAATACAATGGGATCTCTTAGGAATGATATCTGCAAAAATAAATTGAGAATGAACATAATACTGCAGCAGCATATTTGAGTGGCAGATATCCAGACAACCCAGAATAAACCAGTCAAAAATCTGTTATGACATACAAGATAAATAATGGCTGAATGATAGAGGTCCAGAATACAGCTATGGTAAGCAGAATTTCATTTCATAGATGGAATTATCAACCTTGTCCATATTTCTGCCTATAGAAATGTAAAATTAAATGTGTATAAAAATGAATTTGTATATGATAGTCCATGTCAAATTGCAAAAGCAGTCTGCAAAGTTTGCCTGTATAAATATCACTGTTAGAAATGAAAGTAATTCATTACTGAGAGAGTGAGTAGGTATGATTCTCCAATGTCAATGGAGAAGTAGATAAAATTAAGATAAAAATTGGATGAGAAGAGATTACCACTTACTACCACTTGTTTCATTAGACATTTATCTCTGTAGCAGCAGTCTTCAAGAAGGAAATACTTTATTTATATAACTTTTTCATATAAACCATTGCAATAATTATCATGAAGGTGTAATAATGCCTGATAAATTTATGAATGAACAGCAGTATTATTGGTTTCCATAAGGCTGTCCATTTTTTTGAAAAATAACAGTGTTTCCAAGGTTTCCACAGAGGTTTCTATTCTTTGGCTGTTTAAATTATTCAAATAGACATGTGTGTCTGCAGCTCACTTCTGTGTTTTTCCATCACATTCCAAGTTTCAAATTTTTTAATCTGTCAATGGCCACCCCTGAGAAGAGCTTGGGCTGTTATGCTTGGGACTGCACTTCGGCAGGCTGGTAACTGACCTTCTAGAGAGCAGCTCTGTCAAGAGGGGACCTGGGCATCGTGGTGGATGATAGGTTGACCAAGAGGCAGCAGTGTGCCCTCATGGCTAACAAGGCCAAAGGGATCCTGGAGTGCATTAAGAAGAGCGTCTCCAAGAGAGACGTTCCCATCTACGCAGCCCTGATGAGACTACATCTGGTATATTATGTCCAGTTCTGGGCTCCCCAGTACAAGAGGGATGTGGAGCTGCTGGAGACACTCCAGTACAGGGTTAGTATCAGATCAGTGTCTATAAATACCTCAAGGGAGGGAGTGAGGAGGGTGCGGCTGGCCTCTTTTCAGTGGTAGCCACAGATAGGACTACATGGAAAACCACAAGCGGAACCGCCAGAAGTTCCACAGGAATTTAAGGAAAGTTTTTTTTGACAGTGAGGGTGGAACAGATTTCCAAGAGAGGTTGTGAAGTCTCCTTCTCTGGAGCTCTTCCAAACACGCTCGGACGCAGCCCTGTGCCACCTGGTTGAGGTAAGCCTGTGTATGCAGGGGGGTTGGACTAGATGATCTGTAGAGGTCCAACCTTAAGGATTCTATGATTCTATGATTCTATATTTGGAGAGATGGAGAGGAAGAAAATCACATGGAAATTAAAATACTTTATTTTAAAAGATATACCTGAATTCTCTATTGCTGAGAAAAAAGAAGTCTCCTACTTTTTAAGAATGTTTTAATGAGGTTTTCATGGTGTTGCAAATTTCAAATCTCAGTACTAAGAGGAATTAATACATTTGCTTTGCTCATCACCTGTTTTTATTACTATTTCAATGAAATCTGATGAGATGATTAAGGAATCAATGTGTTGTCATATGTAAAAGGGGAGATGGACTGGAATATGTGGGGTGTGGCACAGCCATATTTTTAACTCTTCCTTTTGATGTTAATCTGTCACAGCATACAGTGTGTGATGCCATACTTAAATGTACTCATATTTTTGTTTTCCTGAAGTGTTCATAATCTCTTTATGGGTTTTGTTTGTTTGTTTTTAGTGTTTTTTTTTTTTTCTATGGGGCAGATTTCTAGTAATTCCCATTAACATCAACACAGATACACTCATTAGTTTCAAGGGTTATTGGAAGCACTATACAAATTTTGGTATCTATATTGTGACCTTTTCTCGTCCTTACGGAACTCTCTAAGGCTAAGAATC
Source organism: Nothoprocta pentlandii (assembly GCA_013398315.1). Classification (NCBI taxonomy): domain Eukaryota; kingdom Metazoa; phylum Chordata; class Aves; order Tinamiformes; family Tinamidae; genus Nothoprocta; species Nothoprocta pentlandii. The sequence goes on along the minus strand of VZSG01001036.1, from coordinate 58,529 downwards.
ATCTACTAGTTACTCAAAATTTAGAGATCTAGTCTAAGACAATTCTGTAGACTTTTGTGGTGCAAAATGAAGAGAGATGGAAAATGCCAAATACTTATTCATTTAACTGTAAGGTTGATACAAAGATAAATTGGATGAATGTCAAATGTGTCTCACTTCCGTTCTACTGCAGGTAGAAACTATAACCAGTCTAGAACAGATTTACTTAACTGTAGATGCTTAGTGTGTAGAGGTCTACTGCAGAGTCTATCATTATAGTTATGTGAGTTAGTGATTTCTATTAAACATTTACATTAGAATGAGATGAATCATGTCCCACAATTACTGTCTCTCTCCACTGCAATAGAAATTAATATAGATAACACTAGCCCAGATACAAACATTCACCTTTGAGATTAATTTGGTCAAATGGATCTCACTACTAAACATGTAATTTATGATTAGAGAATTGTAACAATGTTACAGGACATGATAAGTTATGATAAGAAATAATAATTCTTTCTATGTAAGTAGAAACTTCAGTTTTAGAAAAATTGTGATATCTTTCATAGAAACTAGCAAACAGGAAACTTTTTTTTTCTGTAGTCTATAATAATGGTTACTTTTTTATACATTTATTATTGTTATATATTATAATATATATAACAATTATACACATATATATGTGCATATATTAAAATAACATAATATATTATTATTATGTAATTATTAAGTATATTTATATTCAGACAAAAGTTTATCATTGCTTTAATTCTGTTACACACTTAAGTAAAATGAAACAATTTTTTATATACATATAGTTCCTTTGAGTGTATTGTATAGTATAAATAAATGTTGATAATTAAGGTATACTGTTTTGTGAACATTTTCCTCAAAGTAAATATTCATTAAAGTAATTTAAATGAATAATTTTAATGAATATTAATATTCATGAAAAAATAAAAATAAAGCCACAACTAATCTCTATCTCCTCAACAAAATGTCTAAGAAGATTAATCTCATGAGCAAACAGAAATAAAATATTCTCTTGTATATTGTGAAATAATAAATATATTCTCAGTTCTCAGTAATATCTTCTTGCCTGCCCAGAAAAAACAGATATTATAAATACTTTTTTTTCATGCAATATTAGATAGGAAAGCTGTCTGTAATAATCATTAGAAAACACTGAGGAAGAGATGCAAGTCCTACAGAAAAGTTAAGAAGTTAAATAGAAGTGTATGTTATATAAGCTGTTGAAAGTTTTATGATTCATGTGAGGGCAAGAAAGGAGCTAAAGACCGATTTTCACCCCCACCCAGACCTGATTAATCAAAGCTTACTCTATGAATAGCTTTGTTAATTCATGCTTTTACCACACTGAAGGACTGCCAAGACAGACTGATTTTTTTTTTTTTACACTGTGATAGTAAAAAGAAAAAGAAAGGAAAAGTGATTGGCTAAGCATAAATACAAGCAAATAAGAAGGAAGTATCAAATGATTGCTAAAATATGGGTTAAAACATTTTTTCAAATATTTAATTGTAAAATTGTGTCTTCTAGAATTATTAGTCGCTGACATGAGAAACTCATTTAATAGTTTATAATAGTCATAACTCATTAAAAAGAGGGATAACAGAATCACAGAATAAGAGAATTATGAAGGTTGGAAGGGACCTCTAGAGATCATCTAGTCCTACCCAACTGCTCCAGCAGGGACACCTACAGCATGTGGTACAGGATGGCATCCAGGTGGATTTTGAAGACCTCCAGAGAAGGACACTCCACAGCCCCCCTGGGCAGCCTGTTCCACTGCTCTGTCACCCTCACAGGAAAGAAGGTCCTCCTCACATGGAGATGGAAATTCCTTTGTTTCAACTTATACCCAGTGCCTCTTGTCGTGTCACTGGCCTCCAATGAGAAGAGTTTGGCTGCATTTGTTTACATTCTCCCCTCAGGTACTGAGTGATGGATATGATCAGGTATTTATCATATTGATCAGATCCCCTCTCAACCTTCTCTTCTGCAAGCTAAACAGGCCAAATCGCTTAGTTTTTCCTCATACGCGTCACCCCCTTAATCAACTTTGTTGCTCGCCACTGGACTTTCTCTAGGATCTCCACATCCCTCTTGTACTGGGGAGCCCAGAACTGCACACGATACTCCAGGTGTGGCTTCACCAGAGCAGAGGAGAGGGACAGGATCACCTCCCTTGACCTGTTGGCAACACTCCTCCTGACGCAGGTCATGATCTCATTGGCCTCCTTGGCCACGGGAGCACACTGCTGACTCATGGTTAACTTGTTGAATTCTCAGATCCAAGATCCCTCTCTGCAGAGCTGCTCTCCAGCAGGTCAACCCCTAATCCATCCTGGTGCCTGGGGTTATTCCTTCCCAGGTGTAGGACCCTGCACTCGTCTTTGTTGAACGTCATGAGGTTCCTCTCTGCCCAACTCACCAGCCTGTCCAGGTCCCTCTGAGTAGCAGCACAGACCTCTGACGTGTCAGCCACTCCACTCGGTTTCACATCATCTGCAAACTTGCTCAGGGTTCACTCTGCACCCTCGTCCAAGTCATTGATGAACAAGTTGAACAGCATTGGGCCCAGTACTGACCCGTGGAGGACACCACTGGTCACAGGCGTCCAAGAAGACTCCACCCCATGTATCACCACCCTCTGAGCTTTGCTAGTCAGTCAGTCCTCATCCACCTCACAGGCCACCCGTCCAATCCAAACTTCCAGAGATTCCCTATGAGGATGCTATGGGAGATGGTGTCAAAAGCCTTGCCGAAGTCAAGGTAAACAACATCCACGGCTCTCCCCTCGTCAAGCAGGCCAGTCATCCCATCCTAGAAGGATATCAGGTTTGTCAAACAGAATGTTCCCTTGGTGAATCCATGCTGACTCTTCCTGGTCACCTTTTTCTCCTTCACATGCCTAGAGATGCTCTCTAGGATGAACTGCTCCATCACCTTTCCACGGATGGAGTTGAGGCTGACTGGCATTTAGTTGCCCGGCTCCTCTCTCTTTTTTGAAGACTGGAGTGACATTGGCTTTCTTCCAATCCTTCAGCACCTCCATTGTTCTCCGTGACCTCTCGAAGATGATGGAGAGCATCTGAGCAACAACCCCTGCCAGTTCCCTCTTGCGTGAATCCCATCTGGACCCATAGATTTATGTATGTTCAGTTTGCCTAAATATTTCCTTATCCAATCCTCCTCAACCATTGTAAAGTCTTCCTCTCTCCTCTCTCCCTGTTCTCTCTTTTATCTGTGCTCTGTAGTTCTTGGGGACTAGCCTTAGCAGTAAAAACAGAAGCAAAGAAGGCATTTATGCTTCCCTGCATCCTCTGTCACCAAGGCACTCTTGTTCGACTTCTTTCTTGTAGGATGCACCAATCCTGAGCTTGGAGAAAGTGATGCTTGTATATTAGTCAACTTTCCTGGTCTTCCTTTCCTTCTATGACTGACCTGGGGTATTTGTTCAAGGAGCTCCTTGAAATGAGTAAATTTAGTGTTCCTAATGTCCAGGATTAGGTTCTGATCCAGCTACTCGTTCATATTGGCATGACTTCTACTGTTGATGTCCACAGCAATCCTGTATGGCCTTAAGTACCCAAAATTGTTGATAATAGCATAGGCTGCAGATCGTCCATTCACAAAGTCTCAGAATTCTCTTGTAGAAGGATACTGCGGCAGAGAACATGAGATCTCAATTTGCAATCATCAGGTGCTTCCCAACAGCAGATGAAAAAGTCACAGAGATTCCCAAATACAAGGTGAACACTGATCTGGTTTGCCCTGAAATTTGTGAGAAGAATGAAAGCAACTGTGGCTATACCAAAGCTGAAAGTTTCAGGAGACATTCACAGTTTTTGGATCTATGTGTGAATCCTGGATAGAATGCACAAGCAGGCAATATTTAGCTGCATTGGCTTTTCTTGCCCTACATATCACTGTTTTTCTCCTTTTTATTTTTTCCTTGTTTATTTTATTTTATTTTTTTGTGGAAAAATATCACACGGGCAAAGAATTAACTTCAATAAAATCTCAGTTTAAATGACTAGATAATCAGAGCTGCAAGGTGTTACCCTTGCACTTTCGCTTCAGAGTTGACAAGCCGTTTGGTAGATAAATAAGGACTCAGTATTCAGTCTAAGAGTAAACATCTAGACTGTAATAGTCTAATAGGAGAGAAGAAATGAAGCATATATTTTATATCAAATAAAATTTTGATTGTTTTCCTAAAAAAAAAGCAAGGAAAGGTTGATTCTGTTAGCAAGCTGGAAGATTGAAAATAAAGCTGAATTTTATTTTGTTTTATTTTATTGTCCATTTTACAGAAAATTAGGAAAACCCAAGATAAAAAATATTTTTCAGAAGAATAAGATTATTAATTTTGAAATATACTTGGATGGGAAAAAATGATTTAAATTGAATAAAACATGCATTTTAAGGAGATATGCTTTTTCATTTTTAAAGGCAGGTTAGTAAAATGAAAGGGAATTTTGAAACAAATTAGCCTGGAGAATAAAGCACATGTGAAAATAAAATACCTTTTTTTCTTTTTTCTCCTCTTTCTGCTCAGTATTCTGAGTAGTCTTGTATCTAAACAATTAACCAGAGTATGAAATATATTTGAGTAACGCCTTTTTGCCATTTCCCCCATTCTGAATCATCTTAAACTGATTGTATTGCAATAGGCATCCCTATATAGTTTTGAAAGATTCAAAAAACTTTCAGCACTGTTTTCAATATTAATAATTTAAGTTTCCTGACCTTGATCCCTGTTGTCCATGGGTCTCAGCAATGCACTACAGAGTTTGTTTTTTGCAGTAATTTAAGCGGTCTTCATTGCTGTGTTTTGTAACAGGTACCCATTTTAAACACTACTGCTTCTTTGCTGATTACCAGGGAATCAGAGTCTTGTAGACCTAGCACTAGGACATGTGCATTTCTTGTTACTTTTTCTGAATTTAGATGCAATAGTGGCAGCTCATGGGAACACTTTATACTTAGAAACATAAGAAAAACAACATGAAATACCTTGCTTTAAGCTTTAGCTCAATAGTTTCATAATTGCCACTCCAAATGTAATGGATTATCCACATTATTAACCACGGCTCTTCATTTTGTCATAATAAAGCTTTAATTTTCCCCAGGAGAGCATTAGAGAGATCTTCTCTGTGACCCTTTCATCCTTTGATCTTGGCAAAGGTGTCTGGAAAAGGTGCCCTTGGCTTCACAGTGCTCAGTTAATGACTAAGATGTTTACAGAAGCCAATTTTTCATTAAAAGGCCCTGTTCTGGGATGCCACAATGGAGATAAAAATGTTATCTAAGCTAACACACTGTGTAAGATGTACCTCTGAAATTAATGTCTTTCTGTATTCTTTAGCTACAGAATAAAATCAGGGAAATTTCACATGTGATTATGGCTTAATTGTGTAAATAAGCAAAAAGGTATAACATAAAATGCTTGCTTATATCATCCAAAAGAAGTAAAACACATATAATCTACATTGGGAAAATTTATTTACCTCAGAAAATTAGAATTTACATAAATTGCTAAAGTATTTCACACTATCATAATTTCAATAGGCCTGCTCAAAAAGCTCACAAAGCTCTTACTCTTTTGCCAAAATATCAAAAGGCTATTTACTTATTAATTTAAATAAAATGGCATGAAGGGCTACAGGAAAAAAAAAAAATGGCCACATCATCCTAGGTATATCTACTTATAATGAAAGTCTTTGCTGGATTAATATTGTCGCTAGCCATCTGTCTAACCAGTCAACTGCCTGATTGCCTGCCCTGTGTGAGTGTGTAGAGCAAATGCTCTAAAATTTATACATTCTGCTTTTGTCAGGTTTAGTAAATATCCCATAGCAGATGCTACAGAAATCAGCATCTGCTTAGTTTCCAAAACCTATCTTACTTCTCTTTCTCAGCCAAAACAATGCAGGAGAAGTGAGGAACCTTGCTCTTATACACATGTACATGCTTTCTGACATAAAATCCTAGTGAAAACATAGCTGGGGACTCCATCTACTGCATTTGCTGCCAGACATCCTTATCCCTTTCCAGTCTTTGTGATATGATTTAAATACTCTTAGTAGGCTCGTTAAAAAAGAACAGAGATGGGAACTGAACAGCATTTCAGCCGAGAACTAGGAATCTGAATTATGGAATGTGCTTTCTATTAAAATGGGTTATTAAAACACTGAATGCATAAGTGGATCCCTAGAAGTTTGAGAATTACAAAAATATTAGTTCCAACTTGAAAACTGAGCCTGTTCATTTTTACAAATTATTTTCCCACACATTCAGTGAAACCTGTTTTCAGTTCCTACTTCCAAGCTGGACAGTTAGTGAAATAATACACAAATAATTTCATAGAATTATAGAATCATAGAATCTTTAAGGTTGGAAGCGACCTCTAGACATCATCTAGTCCAACCCCGCTGCACATACAGGGTCACCTAGAGCATGTGGCACAGGGCTGCGACCAAGTGGGTTTGGAAGATCTCCAGAGAAGGAGACTCCACAACCTTTCTGTACAGCCTGTGCCAGGGCTCTCTCACCCTCACTGTCAAGAAATTTTTCCTTAAATTTCTGTGGAACTTTTGGTGCTTTAGTTTGTTGCCATTTCCTCTAGTCCTTTCTGTGGCCACCACTTAAAAGAGGTCAGCCTCCACTCCCTCCCTTGAGTTATTTATAGACACTGATCTGATCCCCTCTCAGCCTTTTCTTCCTCAGGCTGAACAGACCCAGCTCTGATCATCCTTGTAAACCTGCACTGGACTCTCTCCAGCAGCTCCACATCCCTCTTGCACTGGGGAACCCAGAACTGGACACAGTACTCCAGATGTGGCCTCACCAGGGCTGTGTAAAGAGGGAGGATCACCTCCCTCAACCTGCTGGAGATGCTCTTCTTATTGCACTCCAGGATCCCATTGGCCTCATGAGGGCACACTGCTGCCTCATGGTCAACTTATTATCCACCACGATGCCCAGCTTCCTTTCAACAGAGCTGCTCTCAAGAAGGTCAGTTCCCAGCCTGTCCTGGTGTGTGAGGTTATTCCTCCCTGGGTGCAGGACCTTGCACTTGCCCTTGTTGAATTTCATATGTTTCTCACCGCCCAGTTGTCCCATCTGTCCAGGTCCCTCTGGATGGCAGTGCAGCCCTCCAGGGTATCCACTATTCCTCCCAGTTTCATATCATCAGCAAATTTGCTGAGGAGGCACTCTCTCCCTTCATCCAGGTCATTGATGAATAAATTAAACAGGACTCGACTGAGGACTGACCCCTGAAGAAGCTAACTACAGGCCTACAACTGGACTCTGTACCACTGATTACCACCTTCTGAGCTCTGCCATGCAGTTAATTCTCAATCCACCTCCCTGTCCACTCACCTATCCCACACCTCCGAAGCTTGCCCAGGAGGGTCTGAGGGACAATGTCAAAAGCCTTGCTGAAGTTCAGATAGATGACATCCACTGCTCTCCCCTCATCTATCCAGCTGGTCATTCCATCATAAAAGGCTAAAATTTAATAGAGTATTTATAAGTTGAATCTTTTAAAGAAAAGTTGGCCTTTATCTCTGGAAAGAGAGTATTTCATAGTATTTCGTATAGCATATGACACACCCATTTTTACATCTGCTGTCTATAGCTCCAGTAGCAAGCAAGTAAGATCACCCTAAGGCAGAGTAGAACAAGACAATGTCTTGTTTTTGGTGGATTTTATGAAAGAATCTTTTCAAAAAAAAAAAAAAAAAAAAAGATTTCTTAATGTGGCTGTCAAAATGGCAGGCAAGAGGACATACTGGGAGCACGCATTTTGTCCACTAGCTCTGCTCTGAGTGTCATTATGGTACTATGCAGAGGGACAGTAATGAATGAAAAAAAAAAACATAGGTAATTTAAAAACAAGCAAACTCTCCTGCTTAAGTGTTCCTGGATGAATAGTCAAATGGATGAATGGATGAATAGTTTACTGGATGAATTCCAGTAAATCTGGAATTGCTAAATTAATAAAACAAACACCACATTTTCCCATTTGTCCCTCTTCCTGCAGTAGAGTTGCAAAGTAGAATTTTTTGAAAGTATTTAAAAAAGGGAACCCCAGAAATTTCAGGAGCCATAACAAGTTGAAGAATGTGGCATATTATTTTGAGAAGCACTGCACAGGTGAAGCTATAGAAATCTCAGTTCATTTAAGATCCACCAGCAGATAAAAGGAGAGATTCTACACTTCAATTTTGACTTCTAGTGTCATTTTAGATTGCCCATAGTATTCAGTGTCAACAGAAAGCCAGAGAAACCAGGGACCTTGCATCATATACAGTAACCTGACATGAGTAACCTGACCTGTAATGGAGAGAATTATATTATATATATATTCCAAGTAGGTTTTCTGAGCATTTAACACACAAACTGCAGCCAGAAGATGACCATAAGCTACTTCTCTATGATCTTAAACTGTCTCATACTGAAATGCTGTTAGAGCAAGAAAGTATCTGCAGGTCATTTCCTTTCCATCTTAGAATAAATCTCTTAGGGTAAAGGACATCCACTGAACCAGGTATCCACCCAGCTGCATTTAAGATCTGAAGTCCAATCTCTCTCTAGCCCTTCAAGTCTTAAATGCAGCAGAACATTATGTTAATGAGATGCCAGTTAAATATTTACTAGCTTAGAAGTAGAGAATGTAGATAAAATGCAGACCAGCAAGATTCAAAACTTTATTTCTCTGCCAGGCTTTCATTTACTGAATAATAACCATGAGAAGGCTATGGCAATAAAGTCATAACATAACTTGAAAAAAGGAAGAAAAAAAAAAAAAAAAGAAAGTTTTGATATTCATTTTTGTGATAAAAACCAAAAAAAAAAAAAAAAAAAAAAAAAAAATTAATAAAAAAAAAAAAAAAAAAAAAAAAAAAAAAAGTTCTTTTCTAGCATAAAAAGATGAGATAACTAAGATCTTTGAGCTCTGATCAGAAAAGAAAAAAACTGAAGTCCAAAAGCTTCATCTCTCATTTTGTTAGACAACTACTTTATATCCTCCCAACATTTAAAAATGTATTTCTATTGTGCTAGCATTTGACATAGCAGAACACAGATATTCCAGTTTGGCCTTTATAGTCTAAATGTAATTCAAACCCTGATCCTTACAGTCAGATCAAAAAGTATGTGTTGATTTTATGATATGCATATTACATATTACTTTTTTTTATACATATTACTTACACATATTACTTTTTTTAAATAAAAGACAATTATTTGCAACCCCATTTTATGAAGTGCTGAAGAGTCATATGATCACTGCAAATTTCTCAATGAATTTACGCAGCTTCAGTGCCCTTGGGAACAAAGTTGAGAAATTAGGACTTCTAGGACAAGATTTGTATTATGCTAAAATATGCAACTAAAGCAAGGCTGATTGTTCAGTGTTAGAACAAGGAATGCTCTACACTTTTCCTCAATTTTCCTCAATCAACTAAGAACTTTCTACAAACAACATTTCTGCAGATTCTGAAATAACTCTTCCTGAAAGTCTTTCTAAGGTTGGTCTTTTAAATCCGCGTGACCTATGTAGCTACAGCCATTGGCAGTAGTCTCAGATAAAAACATTCCATATTCACAAGTATTTTATTGGAAACAGTGAAGAGATTTGCTCTTCAGCTTTGTCAAAAATGGAAGCAAAAATGAATTAAATAATGTACAAATCCAGCTTTCAGTGTGCTGCTTCAAATCAGGTAAGCAGAGTAAGTTAAGGCATTAAGGGAGAGGATACTGTCTTACGGAAAAAAAATAAAATCAAGTGAGAGAGAAAAGAAATCTTAAACTTAATCTCACAAAAAGGAAGATAAAAATATTGTGGGAATTTTAATATGACTCATCATTCTTTTTTTTAGAGTAAAGTTTAAGATTAGGTCACAGGAATAAAAGTTTGACAAAACTGAGCCCCAAGAAATGAGCAGGGAGATAAGCAGGAATATCAATCCTATTGCAAGAAATTAGTTCCCAGAGGAAGTTGGTAAACTTTATTAAGAGCACTGGGAATCGGAGCAGATGAACATTCTTGCCCTTAGAGCCACAAAACTGGATGCAATATTTTAGATATGGCCTTTTGGAGGATGGAGGAGGGAGGTAAAGAATTACTTGTATTTCTCTACCAAAAAAAAGAAGAAGAAAAAAAAAAAAAAGTTCAAAACAGAACTAAGGAGTTAAGGAGTGAATTAACATGAGCAGGGACTGTGTGCTCAGCTTATTTGTTGACTCTCTTATTTACTGGTATAGATATAACAAAAGTCATCAGGGAATTGGGAGATGGAAGAGTTGAGTGTTGTAGCATTTTCATTGATCATACTGCCAGTTTACTAGAAAGATTAAAGAGTATGATGCAACTGGAGATACCAGAACATGCCAATGATAGGTGGTCTCTCCATTAAGCCAGCTAGCATCTGTAAAAAATTGTTGAGCTGATTACAAACAAATTTTACCTACAGAACTGACCACTCCCATATTTAACAAAAAAAAAAAAGAGAACATTAACTGTGATATTTTTAAAATTAATTGATGATTAATCTGTATCTACTTAAGTGCTTTGATTATTCATTTTGTTGAAAACTGTCTTGAGGCTGACAGCACATACATTTGAGTTAGGAATCAGAGGGATTTGAAAGTCTAGTTATAAATGCCCGTGAAATGAAGATTTGGCACATAATCCCTCCCTGCATCTTATTTTGTTCATTTACATTTTTTCTCTGAATTTCTTAATTGATGTGCAGGAACTGCAAAACTGAAAAGTTAGGTCTGGCATAAATATATTTATCTATATTTCTATCTTATATTGACTATTATTGTATGATTACACAGAGTACTATCAGGCATATACTCTTCTATAACATAGTGTACATTCAAGTCACCTTCAAGAAAATTTCACACAAAGGTAACTGAAGTAAAGTTTTTTACGAAACATAATTTTAGATAGTTAATACTCTTTATTATGTCTTCAAATGGATTATTTTGTGTTATATATTTTTGTTGTAGTCATGAACCATATTCAATACTTTTCCCTCTGCATTTTCTCTTTTACTGGTGAATAAATTAAAAATCATTATAAAAATGATGACGTTCTTCAGAATGGCAGGAATGAGCTCCATAATTCTTCTCTTCTATCTGTTCTCATGAGTGAGGGTTGCAGTCTATTTAAATATATTTTTTATTGACTCAGGGCTTAATGTTATGTGGCTATCTTGTCAAAATGTCCTTACACAGAAATACATTTTGAAATCTATTTCAACAATGTAGAGAAAATGAACATCTGAACTGTAAACTAAGTTCGTAAAACAAATTCTCATAATGTGATATGTGAGAACATGCACAGAAAACATACATTTGTCAGAAAGATCATGACAAATTTGTACAGAAAATTTTAGTATAATGGTGGAGAATTATCTCAATATACATTTGTGGGTTTGTTTGGTTTGGTTTGGTTTGGTTTGATTTGGTTTGGTTTGGTTTGGTTTGGTTTGGTTTGGTTTGGTTTGGTTTGGTTTGGTTTTGCTTGCCAACAGGATTTGAAGGTTAGGGAGGCATAAGGAAAACATATCTTAAAAATAAATTGTAATTACTATCAAAAAAAAAAAAGATCAGAGAACTGTTTTTATAACTCATGAAGGATAGGGATAACAGTCTTGTGTTCATTTCAGTTCTGTATATGATATGAAGAAGAGAAATCAAGGAAGGATAAACCGTTATATTGCTAGCCTTGTTATTATACTGTCATTTTTCATTTTTTTCCATAAATTCTTCTAGAAGAAAGGCCTTCCATTCAAATGAATGTAATATTTGTGAAATTAGAAGTAATAGTTACTCTTTCTTGACATACCTCTATAATAAAGTTAGGGAAAATTGAACAAATTGGCAGTGAGGGGTTATATTTTCTTATTCTTCCACTGCTGGGACTACTCAGAAAAAAAAAAAAAATGTGAGGATGTCAGACCGATTTTCTCATTAGTTTACTGAGAAACAGATGAGAAAGTGTTCAGCTAGTTAATCTTTTAGCCAGCAGGCATTGTTATATTTCTGCTAGCAGGCATAGAAAATAACAGTGAAAAAAATTAACTATAGATCATCTCTGTTGGCTAGAAGGCTGTGAGCATGCCAGGGTGAACAGCAATAGACTCTCACAGGAAACGGATACACTAAGTAATTTGGGGTTTATTTTTTTGCAGTGAATTCAACTGAATATAAGAACAAACTATAAATCACAAATTTAAAAGAATAATTTAATTCAGCTGAATGATCTACTTTTTTAAACCTGAGAGATTAGATGATGTCCTATGCTAACTAATGGTGCAACTGAAAAATCTTATTGTCATGAAAGACTAAACAATACTCATGAAATGCTTAAATATCTTTGTATTTATTTATCCATGAAGATAATGATCTAGGAGTCATTTTGATGGAGATACTTTTAAACTCATCTAGTACCAGAGACAGGTTTTGTATGGGAGTTTATTCTTATTAAATGTATGGTCTGGCAACAGTTTTCTGCAGATGTCTGCACAATGGGGCATTATTTGTAAGGAATCAACCTCCTCATCCCACTACAGTGGGTGTATAGAACACCTTAAGACTCTGTAGACCATGCTCGGACTTCCTATATTGAGAATTAAGTTGGACCTTATCCATGAGTTTGATCTTGTCAACTCATAACCTTTGGCTTTCTTCATGCGCAGACATTGTGCATGTCTGCACAATGGGGCATTACTTGTAAGGAATCAACCTCCTCATCCCACTACAGTGGGTGTATAGAACACCTTAAGACTCTGTAGACCATGCTCGGACTCCATATATTGAGGATCAAGTTGGAGCTTATCTATGAGTTTGATCTTGTCAAACTCATAACCTTTGGCTTTCTTTGTGTTCAGTCCAAGACCTGTGAGGACAGAGGAAGGAAACTAGTTGTATGCCAATGTCTCTTTCCAGAAAGGTCAGGACAAGGCCAAAGCTTGTGCTCAGAACAGAGAGCCTGAAATGATTCAAAAGTAGAAGCAAGAATGCAGCTGACATTCCAAAGATCAAGATGGATTTTGGTTCATTTTGAAATTATTATATTCCTTTGCTAAAACTTTGGCCTTCCAAATAAATCTGAAAATAGACTGTTCTTCTATGAAATTAAATACAGCAATAAGCCTTTTCATAGCTTGAAAATACAGAAAGTTGAGAATAATAATGTGTAGCAATTATGTAAGGCAGTACTTCAAAGCTTTTTATTAACATTTCATCCTCTTCTAGAACTGCTTTTATACCCTCTACCAACATAAAAGGTAAAAATTAAATGGATACCCATAAAGTTACATATTCTCAATTTGCTCTTCTATTAAATGGTGCTGAAGTAAGAATACCTTACATAAAGAGGAAAAAAAAAAAAGACCCAAAAAAAAAAAAAAAAAGAAAAGAAAATCCACAAGCTCATCCTGGCTGCAGTGAAGACTCAGTGACCTATTTTGAAAGCTAACAAATTCATATTATACTGGACCAGTTAAGTAAATGCTTTGTAAAATTAAGGGCCTCATATTAAAAAATCCTCCACAATTCTTGAGAAAGAAAATTACAGTAGAGCACTAAAAGTACTAAACCATATTGTAATATGTTTTGGGTAATTGATCCAGAGTATATTTATGTAGCCAACTTCAGAACCATGAGATAAGTAGATCTAAACAAGAATAAACCAGAACAAGCTATATATGAATACATATTACACCACTAAATATTACGTATAACATTTGATAATCTTTTACAAGAAAAAAAAAAGAAAATGAAAGATCTAAAGCATGTGTTCTGTGATAAAGTAGAAATACAGTACACATTTAAGATAAAAATGTTTATTAGGCAAAAACTTCTGATCTCTCCAGAGATTAGACCTGTGGTTCTTTTCCGTATCATAACTCCTGTCTCAGAAATTCTCAACATTTTCTAAGTCTATAAAGCTACATATAGCTATATGTGATTATACAGCTCGATGGAGCAATATAAACTTGACATTCAACATGTTTTATCAATTTCTGGTATAGTTACAAACAGCACATAGTTTTAAAGAATCCCTTCCATGGATTTTTATAGACTTCTCTTTGCTTCTAATCTTAATTGATTTTCTTTTATGCTTTCCACAGCTGTAGTTGTTCTGATTAAATCTCCAGCCTTTTCAAAGTAATTATGATGATCTCATTAAGTTGCTCTAGTTAATCTCTACCTGTAGTAGTTGTTTTCTTCGGTGAGATACTTAATATAAGCAAGCTTTAATCATTTGTATAGTTGTGTGCATCCTGATCGCTACCTCTTCCAGTTTAATCTTCCTCCGAAACTACTTTTCATCTTGATTGAGGATATCATAGTAATAAAAGAATTTGTATTTACTGTTCCATACTCTTTCAAGATCAGCATTGTGTTCTGACAACAAAACTGTCCCTCTGTTAGGACAGCAGAATTCCAGGGCATTGTGAATGGAGCTTTGGTAAAAATTAAAATATATCAAAGATTCAGAGTTTAGAGTGTATTTTAAGTGAACATTCAGCAGACTTCTAAATTTCTTATGTCTGAAATTGGCTTTCAATCACAGCAATGTGCTCAGGAAAAAAAAATGTGGTATTTGTACAGTGTAAGAATAATTATGACAACTGAGTATACTTGTATTTCCATTTATTATTTCCACATTATTAAGCTTGAGTGGAATGGAAAATATGAGACCTTCTTGAAAACCAATTGGACTTTGGAGACTTAGTGTAGGACATCTAGGGCAGCACTATATTTCTATAATCAGTCAAATAAACAATATCGTATCATGTTTGAAATAGTACTAAACACCTATTGTGGGCAACAGAATCAAGACACAATGAATTTGAAGGGGCCCACCCTTGCTGTTTTCCACACTGAAGCCATGTATTTATCCTAGTAAAAAGTTGGTTGATGTTAATCTTTTCTTTTTTTTTTTTTTTGTCTGTATGTGTGTGTGTGTGTGCCTGTGTGTGTGTGTCTGTGCACGTGTGTGTATAAAGCAGTGTGGAATAAAGCAGCTTTCACTATGAGCAATAGCAGTAGAATCCAGCAGATGAGAAGAGTTTTTAATGGCATTTTTTTTTCCAAAACTAGACCACTAATAGTAATTAAAATTCATTATATATGCTTTCTTCTTTCTTGTAACACTCCAGTGTATGATAATGTTGTACAGGGTAAAGAGTTTACCAAACAGTTTGGAATAGTTAGTATGCATGACTGATGATTTCCATTTCTCAGTTAGCAGTGTTAGTATTTTCACTGTAAACTCAGAACGTACTGCTACCTGATTCATGTGCATGTGAAGCCATACGCTTGTGATCACATATCTGCTAAAAAGTGTTTAGTCAACTTGGAAGTGATTTTAAGATGCAAACAGATGGGAGGAGGTATCCCTCAGCTCCAAATGGCACAGCATCACACACTGCTTTTGGTGTGGCATAAACCAGATGCCCTCTACATTGAGGGAGCACAAGCCTGACTGGCCTTCTCACATGAAGCCCCATGCAGTGGGGCAGGAGATATTGATTTCTTTATTTTACGGTTTCTGCAGAGTATGTGTTACACAGACACATTCAGTATCACTAAGATTCATAGTCTGTTTCTGCAGTTCTTCCTCTAAAAAAAAATCTTTTTAAGCATTGACAATTCACTGGGAGCATGATTTTCATCTGCATGGAATTATTTGCAGAATTATTTTTTTTTTGTTTCATCTTAATGGTGATTCAGAAAGGAAGTTATCTGAAATTCAGAAAGTATGTCTTGAATTTATTCTTCTAGACCTACAAAGATGATGTTTAAATATGATTATAAAAAAAAAAAAAATGGCAAGCACTAATTTAACATAAGCCACCAAATTACAAAGTTGGTTCTTTAATCTCTTCTGTTTGAGCCAAAAGAAAATAAAAAGAACTTTATGATATATGTCACTATCATCTTAATTATGCTAGTGTCAGCACTCAATTAATGTTAATAAACATTTGCATTTATGTAGCTCATTTACAGGAATGCATTGATTCACCATGTTATAAATCCAAATCCAACATGAAACAATTTCTGCTGTGTAGAATGGGTAATAAATATGCTAGCATACGAAGAAAAATTTCCAACTGAAATCACTTAGAATCCATTAAAATTCCAGAAAGTTCTAGGTGGTCTTTTACTGGGCTTTATGTAGATTAGACTGATACACTGTGATGTGAACCATGTCAAAAGAATCCCAAATGAAAGTGTTTCAAAGATAGTCTTGTTATGATGATTTTACACAGAGACAGAGCTTTCCTAAGGATTTTCTAAAATAATATTTTGAATAATGTTGTATTTTATGGGGCTATCTATGAGAACATTTTCTTAGTCAGTCATCTATTGCAAACCTGCAAACCTGCTAACACCAGAATTAAATATTTTCATTGGATTCCTGTGCAGGTCTCTTCCTAAAAAGACCCATGGAAATGATAGATCAACAGGAAAAGGAACTTCCCTAATTGACAGTCCGCTAAAACTTCCCATAAAACACCAGAGGAATCGGGCCTTCACTAAATCTAATACATTTCAAGTTATGTCCAAAGTGTGATTAAGATCACTAGTCAAGATTTGGGTTTGGTGTTAGGTGATCTGAGGTAGAAATAGGAACTTATGTGCATACATATGCATATGTGTGTGTGTCAAATCACTTTTCTCTTTCCCCTAAAACAGTTCTTCAGTTGTATAATAGAGAGATAAAGGTAGTTGGCTGCCTATAACAAGAGTGGAAATCATATCACATATATATATATATATA